>JAGDQP010008119.1:35327-49448 GCA_022664845.1 Lepisma saccharinum
CTGCTCCACTCGAAGGAATGGCAATATTGTACTTTATGAAGAAATTCTTTATATAACGAATATGTTCCAAATGTTCAAAACTTTCCGCAGTCATCCCGAAAAACTGAGTTAATTGATCTTCTTGTGAAATACTTGGTACAAAATAGAAAAATCCGTGTTCTTCCTTTTGGACATCTTCCTGCTTTTGGCAAATGAAATTGTATCTATCGATGTTGCTATCACATTATCACAACATACACGGCCTGACATCTAAGTATCGTACAAAGTATCGCTTACATCGATAGTCGATAACGCTTAAAAGTATGGAGTACTTCAATAGAATTACTCCCCGCCCCCCGAAATATTGAGTATTTGCCGAGATACCAGTTTTTTGTATCGCGATACTGCCCATGTCTGCTTCACAGTATCTTGTAGTTGGAAAATATAGAAATGTGTTTGCATTTCTTTGAAAGCATAATAGGATATATCCTGAATCTTGCACGTTTTCGTCTGCGGTGTATGAGATTGCGTAATGAGTCAGAGTACATTAGATCCTCTGTACTCTTTTAAGTTTGTGATAAACGTAATCATTAAAGTAGGTAGGCACCCGAATAGTGCATTCGAAGATATTCTGCACTTAAAAAGAATTTCTATTTGTTTCTATATGTTGTTAATGCTTAATTTATCTTAGAAACTTGTTGCGACCTGCGGCTGAGAGTTGTAGTAAAAATTGCAGCAAAGTTACAATTCCACTCCAAGAGTATGGATTCTCTGGAATCAGTTGAAATTAGTGGTGATATTATGGCTGTGTGACTGTCTCCTTTGTGATGTGGTCAAGAGAGAGATGTGGCTTTATGTGAATTTGACCACAGATCTCGTTGGCACTTGATAATTTTGTAACGCTCGTGTTGCATCTGTGGGACAGATTGTGATAACATATGACCTTAGTACTATTATATATATATTCTAAATTTGTTGCAAAATTGATTAAAGTAACTAATAGAAACATGGATCCTACACAAGTTATTTTTCAAAACAGTATGCGAAAATGAAGTACTAGTAAAGATGCGAAGTTTAGGCACATGGCAGAGTATAAAGGAAGAGAGATGAAACGTTTTACCTTTGTATTAAAGTAAAGATAAGTAACTGAGAAGTTATAGGCACAATTAATTAATTTGAAAAATTATAATAGTGCATAAACGCTCTTTGTGAAAGGAAATTGTAATGGAGATGATTGCTGTGATCGAATACAATAAACATGATCTCAGAGATTCTATTTAGGATCTCATTATCCTACAAGTTATTGTTAAGAGGTCTTCGTACCTACGCTTCGTGTGAGTTTCATATTTTTGAAGTTACTGGACAAATGGCAAGCAATAATGAAATTTTGGAAAGCTGTCCCAATAATACATGTGAGTATATATCAAATGAACTATATGAGATTTTGACTGTTTATTTTAGCTGAAAAATTAGAATGCCCGTAACTGCGTAGGCGTATGACGTCATCAAACACGGGAATTCTAATTTCTCAGCTAAAATAAACAATGTCAAAATCTCATATAGTTCATTTGATACATACTCACATGTATTATTGGGGCTGCTTTCCAATATTTTATTATTGCTTGTCATTTGCCAAGTATCTTTAAAAATATGACACACTTACACACACTCGCACCATAGGTACGAGAACTTCTTCATACTGAAATTCGAATTCAAAACTGGGAGTTCGATTATCTTTACTAGGGGTAACTGAAAAGTTCTCGGCCTACTAGTGAAACGTCGTCCGGAACTCAATCGTTCATAGCTATTTTTCAACATAGTTCCCTTTCAGTGCCACACACTTTCGCCACGGTGCTGTAGGCCTATTCCTTGTAGAACATTTCATTCTGCATGTCATCATCTGACGAATAGTGGGTTGCAGCTAGGTGTTGCTTGAGCTTAGGGAACAGATGAAAGTCTGAGGTCAAATCTGGCGAGTAGGGACTGTGTGGAAGCAGTTCGAAGCTACAAGACTCGATGCCAGACATTGCAATGGTGGACCTGTGCGCGGGTGCGTTGTCTTGATGAAAAAAAAGGACACACTTCTTCAATATTGGCCCTGCTTGCCTCCCGCAAACGCTTTAGTTGAGCAGCATAATACGTACCGTTCACAGTTTCACCCTTTTTTTTAGGTAATCAGCGAGGATGATGCCCCTCGCATCCCCCTCCCCAAAAAAACAGACCATAACCTTACCAGCTGATGGAACTGACTTGAATTTTTTTTTGGAGGGGTAGGGGTGTTTCCACTGTTTCGATTGCACCTTGGACTCTGGCTGAAAGTGGTGAACTCAAGCTTCGTCCATGATTACAAAACATTCCAAATATTTCAAAGGTCTTCCTCAAGTTTGTGGCAGTCATAACGTTGTCTCACGTTTGTTTTCAATAGTCAGCATTCTCGAGAATGACTGACTTGACACCGTGTGCATGCCCAGCACAATTTTTAGGATGTGTCCACTTTCTCAGCGATGAAACGTGTCACACGTCTGTCTATCATGGGCCTGGATTACTGCGATGGGCATCTTGAACAGAGGGGTTCCCCCTCTTGAATTCCGCCACCCACTTTTTAACGGTGGAATCGGAAGGGGCATCCTTCCCTAGTGTTTTCATCTTGTCCTTTTTACTTATTCCTTTTTCCAGCAGGTACTGGATAACAACACGTTTGCTCACTCTATCCATTTTTCAAACAATGGACAACTTCTTCACTTCAGTCTTCAATACCTGAAACAAAGAAAACAATATTGGTGAGAAATTTGGTATGCAACCTTCCAAAGATTATTTACTATAACTAACAAAAATAAAATTGTGTTATGACAAATCCTGGGTAGGCCAAGAACTTTTCAGTCAATCCACGTACAAGTTTTTGCCCATATGTTTTCCTTCTTATATTAGAATTTATTTATGGTCATTAGGCATCTCAGGTTCAGGCCGAGACAGGGTGAGGGAGAGGATGTTGGAAGGTAGTCAGTCAGTCATTCCCGCATTTGCATGGTCTGAGAATAAATAATAATAATAAAAACACTGGAGAAACCTGTCAGGATAGAAGGTCGTTACAGTATTCCGGGGCGTGGACGTTCCGAATGCGAAGCCAACGTTCTTCCAACTGAGCCATATAGTTTTCCTTCTGTCACATCAGGCAAACGTTAGGATAGTATATTGAGTGGAAGATAGGGGCGCTTCTCTTATCCATTCTTCTTTCACGGACAAAACTGCGGCGTTACGGTTTGACGTTAGCATATAGTAAGCATCGTAGAAATGATGCAGTTAAGAAACGAAGTAAACCACACTTTGTAAGTTACTAAGAATTAGATATATATTTGTGTTTATCAGTGTGTCTCTAGGAGTTAGACAAAGTTGTAGAAGAAAGAACAGCTTGCGTACATTCTACCTACGTAATTGAAGTTCTATAAATATATACGGGTTCTTAATAACCCTACTGCTTACTAAGTTTCTTAAATGTTTTTGTTATAGACTTAAATGTAATTCATTAATATCTAAACAGGATACCGGTATTAAAGCCTGTTATTAAAGTTATGCGGTCATATTTGAAATATCCATTAAATGAAAAACAGATAAGATGTGTGACGGTTGAACAATTCGCCTTGAAGATTTGCTTTGAAGATGCGTAAGTGCTACTTCGCCATTTTGAAATTGATGTGCTCGATTATCAGAAGTACATTTTGTTATATATGTACTTATTGACTATGGGAACACTTTGTGTGTTGAAATTGTTGGCAATTTATTTCACATTCGTGGTTTAGCAATGTTAGCATAGAAACAATCTTCTTATGAAATAAAAGCAAAGTAATAGAGTTTTTTCTTTCTCTCTCTGTATATATCAGAGAGAGAGAGAGAGGGGGGGGGGAGAAAGAAGTTATCCCAAAGCGCAGTAGGTGCTGCACAATCTTTGCTGAATCTATAAACGCTGTAACTTGGCCGATCGATCCCCCATTGAGAAGCATCCTTTTCCGTGACGCAGTCAGCACTGACTTGCTCGGTTGTTTTCCAGTCCCCTCCCCCTCTCGTTTTGAGCAACTATATTCTTTCATAAGGAAAGGAGGAGACGAATTAAGCATAATTTTAGCCTAGGGTAATAGAGTTATAATTCCATACTAATAGACTTAACGATGCTAGTTCATTTAAAGAACATTCTGAAGAAAATTATAAAACTGATTATAAATCTGAAAGAAAGGTTGCTTTCATATTCACGGATAGCAGTTAATCTTAGTCAAAAATCTGATCTGAAATTCATGGTTGAGACACGCGAAGTCGTACAATCGGAAATTTCCTAAAGAAACAGTTTTCTTTGTCCGTATTTGTCGAACAGAAAGTAGTTTTAAAAACTGCTGCAAAATTCATTTTGGGCCATTTCAACCTTTTTATTAAATTTAAAGGATTTGGCATTAAGCTTAATTAATTGTTAGTAAGTTGAGGGTACAGACGTCATGTGTTTTCTAATTTCAGTGCATGTTTCTGCATCCTACTTTACGTTTATTAAGAAACAGTAATCCTAATAATTGTGTGCTGTGATGGAAGCGTGATGTTTTGATACAGACTATAATGTTTTGATCATTGTGATATGTGGGGTAAAGAGCGTGGCGAATGAATGTGTCAAAATCAATACCAGTGGTCTCGTTTCAATATTCACTGCTATTGATAATTACGAGTGCAGAACGGTGATATTACGTGAAATGCATTATTGATTATCAGGTAGTTTGCATGGTGAAATATGAGAGGTGCCAGAACCCTTATGTTAGCGGTCTTTTATTAATCAATACTTACTAACCGAAACGGTTATATACATTTATATTTTTAGTTACCTTGAATGCTGATTTCGTTGTTTTAGTTGCCATCTCCCTTCCGTCACTTTGCTCATAAATTGCACACAGTTTGCTCATAAATAATACAATTGACAAAGAGGACTTCATATCCTCAATCAGTAGAGAAAACAGTTGTAACTAAGTTATCAAAACCGAAAGAGAGCCTCCTGGAAAAGCATTCGTAAATGTATACAAAATATGCATGTTGATTAGAGGTGTTCGGAATTCTGGAATCTGTGTCAACTTTTCTCACTACGGAATTCCGGAATCCACTGTCATTTAATGTTTCCGAATCTCGAAATGTACTTACGTCGATCTTCGATACATTACACAGGGTGTCTACCACCCTGGAAAACGTGGAGAACCTGTAATACTCAGGGAATTTTAAACTCAGGAAAGTCTATAACTTATGAGTTAAACTCGGGGAAAATTATGAGGTGGACCTGTCCAGGCAAGGCGGAGGTCGTGGGTTCGATTCCCACTGCTGACCGGAATTTTTCAGTGTCAAAATCCTCTATTTTAAATGTACAAGATGTTTGGACTGGGTGGTGGTGGGATTTAAAAAATGTCATTGGGTATTATTTATATGTTCCACTATACTAAGAACTCAGGGAATTTGGAGAAAATTATCATGGAAAACCTGGAAAACGCAGGGAATTTCAACTCACAAAATTTGTAGACACCATGCTACAGCTTTATTGAATAATACTGAACAAGTGGTAGAGGAGTTTTCTTTCATTGTCTAAGTGATTGAGAGTAGAGATTGATCTGAATGACAGGATTTTCGAATAACAAATAAAACGTGGATAACTGATATCCGGATGGTGAATAATGTCCGAATAATGGTTATAATCTTGATATCATAAGTCCGAATGAACAGCCATTTGGTATACGTGTAATTTGTTGCAGATTTGGCCTTTCCTAATGGAGGTGAAGTCAAGAAAAAATAGGTTTCGATTGCCGGTAGGTATATATATATCGGAATCCCTATAAGTTGCAAGTCCCGTCTTGGGAAGTCACATTATCATATGATGGAAAATAGTTACGAACAATCGTCGATTCACCTGCTCAGTAACCTTTCGGTAATAAATTTTGAGGTTCATATTTTCGGAATTGACTTCGGGCTATCGAACATCCCTATTGTTTTTGCGTGGGATTGAGTTAGAGAGAAAAGAATAGTGAGTAAGATTTGTGAATAAAAACGTGGTAATGTTCAAACTTTATGTTGTATGTATGCCTTCCGATGCACGGTAAATACCAGGAAATCCTGTTATCTGTGTGACCGGTCAGTTGTAGAAGTTGTTCTGTTGGACGCACAACAGACCCTTCACCTCCAGCAGAATAAATGAACATTATACAAGAAAGTGGCATGTGCTGTTAACCAATCGTTCGGTAGTCACTCATGTAACTTCGTTTGCTTTTCTTTGTTTAGCGACAACTTGTTAATAGCAAGTCTTTCTTGTCTTCTGGTCCTGCACCGAGCAAGGAATATCGGGTTTGTTTCTCAATTGTGATACATTGAATGTTTTCGAACTCCATTTAAAACTAGAGATCTCGCCCTCCCTTACTTACTTTCCTTGGCCAGGAACTATTAGATCAGTTAAGCCTCGTGGTAGATCACACATTGTCATCATTCATCAATAGTGACCTAACTTCGTTCGTTGTCTTTCCATTGTTATTATGAATACTATTATTGTTATTATATCTCACTTACTTTGTTGCACGTATTCAGAACACGAACTGAACTTGCATTTTGAATTATTTCTGAAACTTTTTAACTTTTGCTTAACGCTGAATGGCTAAATCCTGATAACTGTTCAATTGGATTTAGGATAGCCGGATAACGGATATAAAATCGGAGGACATATACAAATGATAGATCAAATCTGGATGACATCATCCAGATAGTCTTTCTGATTTTATCCGTCATCCAGATGATTTTGTCCCCCACAAAGATATTCGTTATCTGGTTCTCATATTTTTTTCTCTAAACAGGGGATGGATGGATATATATATAATCAGCTTTACTGTTGGGTGCGATTGATAAGTTGGTTTTCTGTTGTGAATAAGCGTACTTTATGGAAAATTATCAGGAAGTTCGGAACAAACATTTCCTAAGAATAGAAATTCTGTTCGAGAATAATGATAGCGAAATCAACATGCCCTCACTCTTGCACTTTGTCAGACACGTTTAAAAAGCTCGTGCTGTCCTAAACTAATGCTGCGACTAACGGTGGAAAGAATTTTGTGAACTTGTACAGAGGCAGGAGATCGACTGTTTATCTTTGTATTCTCTCCGTATGCTCGGAACATTGAAGAAAACTATAGACTACTGTTACTTTCTAATGTTTATAAACACTCATTTTCGTATAATTTTATGTTAAATGCTGGTTTATTTAGTTTCAGATACCTTTTTTTCCATTTGGAAAATTCGTTAATGCAGTTCATTTCAGACTATTGTTTAAATTTAATACTTTCTACAAACTCGATGTGAAGTTTATTGGAGACCATTATTATTATTAATAGTGAAAATAATTTCTCAATTATACGAGGGGAAGATAAAAGCTTTTTACTCTAGTCCAAATGTGCTAGGTAACAGAAGATTTGGGTCACTGCGTCTTCGTTCCCTACATAGCCACATCCTAGACACACACTTTCTTCACATATGAGGAACAGTCCTTTAACTCCATCTTCGTAGAAGTCGGCAGATTTGAGGCAAACTAATTCTCAACCAGATTAATGACCTCATTATCTTGAAAAGTTGCTCCCCCTAATTGAGGAATTCGCTGGAAGAACGGCTTAACTCGAAAAACGAGACTTTTGACATAATATGAAATTATGTTGCTACGTAATTCCTTTAGAAAGGCATTGCATGAATCTCAGTGAAGCTATATTAACTCCTGATGTTATATAGTATAATAAAATAATCACAGAAGTTAAGCCGTTTTTGCATAGAAGGAATTTCTGGACGGTGTATTTGCACTAAAAATGGGGCGAATGTTCTTGGACATCGCAGAAAACGACTGTCGTGTTTCCAGATCCCCAAGCACCTCCACTTGTCAGTATTATGACATAATATTACAATAGCTTCTATGATGTTTAACGGATCTGCACCAAAGTTTGCAAATTCTTTTTCTACATAATACAAACATGGCGATAGGGAACAGTATTCCTCCATGTACTCCAGTTGTCAGTGTTGCCAAACTTAATTGCAAATTGACTTTTTTCAGAACTTCTCCAAGAACTTGTATACCGTTCCACGTATCTCCACCAAACTGGTGTAAATACTCTTCGACACCCTAGGAAAGCAACGGTCCCCACCCACTAAAAGACTAGCAATTCTACGGAAGAGCAGTTTGTGCGTTTGCGTTTGTTTCTTTTCACCCTCTTGCAGTCTAATGTTATTTGCTTGCACTTTTCTACATATAAAATTTGTTTGAACGCTATACAACTCTACACCCCTTGACAGATTCGAAATTTGGCATATATATTTCTTAGGACGTAGAAGGATTAAGTACCGCATGAAATGGCTGACACTCCCCGAAAGGGAGAAACTGGGGTGTCGATTCTGTCAATTTATAGACCATGATTGTCAGATATATCCCAGCCCTATAGGGTGAGCAACCCACACCACAGTGTAGTTTGCTGGGTTGACTACCTTCTAGTGGCCAAATATGAAAATGCTTCCTTTCAATTCATTAGCAACGGCTATTCTAGTTTTTCGGTTCGACATCCCACAGAGGTAAGAGGGCGAGAAACAAACCTCTGCACCCTGCTGGGCAAATAATCTAGTATTCATATATTATACGTAGAGCTCTAATACAGCTAATAGGCCACGAAACGGAAAAAAAAAAACTGGGTTAAGCTGTTATTCCAGCGAACTCCTCAATTGTTTCCTCATATTTGGAAACAGGAAGAGATCTGAAGGTGCCAAGTTGGAAGAACAATCGGTTTGTGGTGGTCAGCAACCTGGGAACTCACAGTGCGCAAGGTGTCACACAATATGTTGTAAACTGATGAAGTGATGAGTAACCGATACGTCTACCCCCATCTTCCCCTTAGCTAAGGCATGAGCAGTCACACGTCACATTCTTTCAAGTACTAGCTGCTCAACTTACGTAGTTCAGTGGTCGTTGATAACCGTCCTTCTCGTGGGTTATATCCTGTAGTCTGTTGTGACCACATTTGAATTCCCGCTTCCATCTTTTGTGCCGTATATGATGAACAATTTCATGTGTAATTTCCTTTGAAGATGGAGGAACCATATCACGCCTTGAGACACAATGTTGTTCCAACATGACACCTTCTATCCTCCTGGGTCTAACCTCGGTTTAACAACAGGACCTGTAATGGCAAAAATAGGAATGCACATTATTCATGTACTCATCTATAATTGGGTAAAATTACAGTTCCATAGTGTATCTACACCATTGTAAGGGTAAGAACTTTATACCTTCCTGTAATTTATAGCGTTGTGTAGATTCACTTTCATTAAAAGACCGAAGATAACTTTAGAAAGTACATTGGAACTGATTAAAGGGTTAAAAAAAAAGTTTTCTAGAATGAAAATAATCGATTTAATAAATGAAAAATACTTTAGAGCATTGAATATTGTCATGGTTCATCAAGTAATCGACACGAGTGAACGTGTAACATTACAAGTAACACATGGTTGTAGATAACATGGACAAAGGAAACCTAGTCAAAGAAGTTATAAATGACACTTTGTAGAGTGAACTTCGTGATTTATGATTATTTTTGAAACAATGAATGTATGAACAACATATAAAGAACTAAACCGAAAAATATGGAAGTAAACTTGATCAGCTGCGTGAAATGAAGTTTATGCTCAAGTGATGTTACACGTGCAATTGTTATGTATTATGAATAGACTGATTAAGTTACATTACTCAACACAAGAGTGAGAGTAAAATAGGGTTGGGAAAGACGAGGTGACAGTTGACAAAAGGAGATACAGATAGACCCCACAATAGAATATGAGTAAAAGTTCGTATCAAAACAACCCAGAGATCATAATTATATGGCTGTTTTCGTTTTGGGTCGACTGGTGTACAAGACTCCACAGGTGAAAACTAGTAAGGAAAGTAGAATGCTTTGCATAGTAGTGGTATTTTTTTAATGGAGTTTTTCCTTTGAATTATGTATGAGTTTTAAAGGAAGAATCTGTATCCGTATCTCTCATTTGTGTTGCAAATTCTGAAGGGGTCTAAATTAATGGTCGTCCTGAATTCGTTCTTAAAATTTGGCTGGTTTAATATAAATATATTTGTGTGTAATTTGAGCGAAATATTTATTTTGAATATCAGCTTATTAACCTGTCTGATCTTTCTCATAATAAATGTATTTAAGTTCGAGATTTCATTAAAGGGGGTAACTTTCTGCCATCTAAACGAATTTCAAAATATGGACGAGGCTAAAATATTGAGTTTTGTACACTAGAGTCAGTATGTAAATGCAGAGATTTTAGTTTTATTTATTTATATTTTATCTATTGTACCCTGGTTAGCGTCGCGGACTTCGGATCGCCATTGGAGATGTACGTGGGTTCGAGCTGTGATGCCAGCTATATTGACTGAGATTTTCTAAAAGTTTTGCAAGGAAATGCCGAAATTTATTCCTCAGCCAAAGCTCTGGCTGCTACCGAATCCGTCCTTTCCTCAGAAATGATCGCTGAGGGGTGTCATCCGTCAGGCATGTAACGGGCTTAGACAGCACCTACCTGTTCAACTTTTAAACGAAAACTTAATAATAATAATTTATGCTTATACCAATATACCAACACGTATAGGTTATTTGTATCGTTTAAACTGGGTGCCAAGAGCGTGTGATTAACAATATTTGGAAATTATAATTAAGGAACATTCATGTAGTGAATTCATAGAATTTTTGTAAGGTTGAAAATTTACAGTACATGCTTTTTGAAGTACAGAATAGTTCGCCAAGTAAAAGAAAAAAAAACTTAAATATTTATTGAAGTGTCTGTCACCGGTTTCGCCATGTTTATGTATCAGTTACCAATTGAATTCCTTTTTTAAAAAATCGTATGACGTCATGCAATCCTTATCGCAACTGAGTCAGAGGAAATTATTCGTTTAAGTACATTCCAAGGTTCAGAAGAGGCATACGAATGAGCGATGAAATAAAAATGGCCGAGAAAATTAATGCATTATTCTCCTACATGTTTCGCACTTCTTAATTTTGTAGAGATTTTTGAACTAATAACCATGGGAACCATATGTTCAAAAACAATTTAACATTGACAGTGATTTGATCAAAATCAAACCAGGGTACATGTAATGGGATACGGTTTATGAGGAAAGTTGTATGTTACTCGTATTATTATCAGACGAGAAAGATCCTGCAAGTGCGTCACAGAGCGATCACTTAGTTATGCTGGGAACCATCGCACTCGCAGTGATTTGTAAATTATGTCCTTGATAGAACCCATGTTGGATTGGAATAAACATCCCAATTCCCACACACCCATCCCATTGCAGTAACTGGAATTTAATGATTCGGTGCTTTAGGGTTATCATAGGTAGTTCGGTTTCAGATGATTGACTTGGCAGGCAAGGCTTGTGGTATTCCATGGTTGTGTGGCAAAGTAAGTGATCTCAGGCTATTTGTTCGAGTGAAGTGGCAACGTCGCACGTCCTGTCCCGTCACATATTCGTGCTTTCCTCCCCCGGCGAGAGAGCGAGCGAGCACGAGGTGCGGAAGATTTGTGCGAGTTTGGGTATTGACTCGTCTGGTTCCGTGATCGCCAGCTCGCTGCTGACAGAAGCTGCTTGGTTTGGGAGTGGGAGAGGGGTCGGCGTCTTTCCACGGCTATTGCAGCTGAATAAATTAGTGTGGCATCGGGTGTTGCAGATGTGGAGACGGTCCCTATTCGCTGGACGACCCAATAGGTCGTGCCACTAGAACTTGGATGGAACAGTTCTTGCGCTGCAGTGTTCGTGTAGGGAATATTTTGTTATCTGGTGACCACTTTTTCCGCTGAATTCTCGTAGTGTTGCCTCCAATGGCTGGCTGCATCGGAGTCCAGTGGAGAGAGAGAGGTAAGTCAGCCATTTTAACGAAGAGAAGGGGTTGGGGAGTCGGCAATTGCGTCGAAATGCCAAGAGACATGAAAACGTATTAGGCAATGAAGCTCTATGCGATCATTCCGCGATTCGGTTGACGTGAGAATAATTGCGACATGAAAAAATGCGTGATACATAGACAACATACTAAGGTTTGCAACAAAAATTCTAAAATGCAGGAAACTATGCCTATTGCCTAAAGAGAGATGGAAGGGAAGGTGTCCTTGCTGCAGGTGTTAAACCACCCGACCATATGATACGGAGTGTGTGGCTCAGAAAGCAGACCCCAAGTTGAGCATTGAAAGCTTTGAATGCAACTGCTTCCGAAAAGGGTAAAGAGGAAAGTGGTGCCTCTCTCTCATTGCTTCAAACGAGTGTTGTGGTGGAATTTTTATCTTGGGCAATAAAGCGTATCGTTATCACACTGTCAGCTGCAATAGTGGGTGGACATTTGAGCTGCCATTATGGTACACAGCGTATAATAATTCGATTATAAATATAAAGATGTGGCTTATTGGATTGGAAGTAAAAATATTTAATTTTCACCATTGTTTCCCAGTGTGGGGATAACTGTTCTGTTTGTTGTAAGAATAATCAAATGTGAGATCTAAAATAGCCATTGAAGATCGTTTCTTATCTGGAATTTTGTATAAACTGTGTGAGGAATTTTTCCCTTCTGCTGGTGTTAAATTTCAACACAGCTTTTTATGAATTCGTATATTTTATGCCAAACTCCGGCTTGAGCCAAAGTTGTCTAAAGGCGTTAAAATTAAATTCAGATTATGCCAGACCGGTTTTAACTCAGTCGTTCAAAAGTTCCTGAAACTTCTGCTTTTTTAATACATTCTGAAACATCACATTAGGAACCACAACTCAGTCATTAAAAGTAGCTATTATTACTGTTTATGTATTGATACTTCTCTTGAGGAAGGAAAAAAAAAAGGACTGGTTCGGAGCTAGAAAATAATAGTATCTATTCGTACTGAATGATCCATAATAAGTTCATTTTGTATTAAGTTGAAAATGTGGTGGGGGGTTAGGTGTAGATTATAGGTAGGATGTGCAAGTTTACTATCCTATATAAAGCAGTGGCTTGCGGGGGCGAAGTTTCAGGCGTTCACATTGCGAGCGGGCAAGCAGAAAAGCTGGTAGGCAGAATGGAAGTGTTGCTCAAGGTCACGGCGCCGGATACTTAAGGTAGTTGAACGCTGCGTCTAAATATCGCTGATGTCCAAGCAGCAAACTGATAAACGGTAAACAGCCCACTTGCATCTTCCCGGAAACATCTCTCGATGCCCGTGGGAATAATTTTCTATTATCGATGAGGCTGTTATAAAGAATAAACCTCGTGGCGTTTGCATCATGCTGTAAGATGACTGACCAGTATCGCTTGTTATTTGTAATTGCGTTAGTGATACGTGATATTACTAAGTGTAGATATTGGCAAAATTACATTTTTATCCATTAGTTCATAGTGAATGACTCCAAACCTATCATGCCAATAACATTACATATCCTGTAACACCACCTAGTTTCACGTCTTGTGTGAATAATGTTCTTTCACATAGACGAAAAAGCTTGTTCTAATAAAAATCTAATATCATAAACCTCATAATAGACTTAGCACGATTCCCCATTTCTGTCTGCGCTAAAACTAATTGTTTTTTGTACAGGAGCACGTGATTTTGAATTCATCCGCTAGGTAGCTCTGACATTGACCTCATAATAGAATAGCGCAGACAGAAATGGAGGAAGCGTCTATCTATTATGCGGTCTATGCTAATATACAATATATATTCATTGAATTTAATTTAATCTTGTTTTATAGCTCAGGGAGTCATAAAATATGAAAGTATTCCAGGATCTAGTTTGAGGTACATTCCCGACATTAGCTTGGCGTGACAGGCAAAAATCTGGGCATTCGAATGTGAAACCAAACGCTCTATTAACTGAGCCACGGGCTAGTAGATCTTGATGGGTGAGCAGTTGAGCACTGTCAGGCAATTCATATTAACATTTAATTTGCAATGGTGAAAGGCCATATGGTATTTGAAAAGAAAAGAAAATTTTTAGAATGCATCATGGTAACAGTATCATTGATTGTATCCATGTTCAATTCGCAGGTGTTGTTAAGTTGGACATGCTGATGTACCTTCAGTGAAGCAGTTATAGGTTTCTACTAA
>JAGDQP010008120.1:0-64361 GCA_022664845.1 Lepisma saccharinum
CAGCCGAGGTTAGGAATGATTAGAAATGAACGTGGAGATCTTCAGGCTGATCCGACTAAAATTGTCGATGTGTGGAAAAGTTATTTCGATAAACTTCTTAATGTACACAACGGGGAACAAACAGAGGAATTTGAAATCCATACCGCAGAACCGCGGATTCCCGAACCGAGCGAGATTGAGATCGAAATGTCGGTAAAGAAATTAAACAACTTCAAATCACCAGGAATAGACAATATTCCAGCCGAATTAATTAAAGCAGGAGGAACAGCGCTAATCAAGGAACTACGTTAATTGATCAGTGCTATATGGAGAAAGGAGCAGCTTCCAAATTAATGGAAAACCTCAATAATAGTTGCGATTTACAAAAAAGGTGATAAATCGGACTGTAATAATTATCGCGGAATCTCGTTACTTCCAACCTGTTACAAGGTATTAAGTAATATTCTGTTAACACGCCTAAGTGTATACGTAGATGAAATAATTGGAGATCACCAATGTGGATTTAGAAGAAATAGATCCACGTTGGACCAGATTTTTGCCTTGAGACAAATTTTGGAGAAGAAATGGGAATACAATGGGACGGTTCACCAGCTATTCATTGATTTTAACAAAGCATATGATTCTATCAAAAGGGAAAAGTTATACAGTATCCTGATACGATTTGGAATTCCGAAAAAATTGGTTCAACTAGTGAAGATGTGCCTCAGCGACCCCACAAGCAGAGTACGGATAGGTAATAATATGTCAGATAGTTTCAAGATTTGCAACGGATTGAAACAAGGCGATGCCTTGTCACCACTACTGTTTAACTTTGCGTTAGAATATGTGATTTTAAAAATTAAAGGGGACAAAAAGGGACTATCATTGAATGGTTTGAATCAACTGTTTGTATACGCGGATGATGTAGATTTAATACGAGACGATATAGATGCACTACAAAGCAACACCGATGTCTTAGTAGAAGCGTGCGATGAGATAGGTCGACAGGTAAACATAGATAAAACAAAATACATGATAACAAGCCGAAACACAGGGAATGAAGGGAATAAAAACATAAGAATTATTGATGTGGTCATAGAGAAAGTAAACAAATTTAAATACTTGGGAGCATACGTTACAAGCAAAAATGAGGTCACGGAAGAAAGAAAAAGTCGCTTAGTATCGGGGAACGCATGTTTCTATTCAGTGCAAAAACTTCTAACATCGCGATTAATATCAAGGAAATTGAAATTGAAAATAGACAGAACGGTTATTCTGCCGGTAATACTTTACGGCTGCGAAAGTTGGAGTATGACCCTAGCAGATGAACATAAATTACGTGTACTCGAAAATAAGGTTTTGAGAAAGATATACGGGCCGAAACGCGACGAGATGAGTGGAGAGTGGAGTGTGTTGTAAGTGGAGAGTGGACTGCATAATGATGAACTCCACGGACTGTACGATTCACCAGATGTTGTAAAAATAATGAAATCGCGACGACTAAGGTGGGCAGGCCATGTAGTTCGGATAGGGGAAAAACGAAGATGATATTCTATACTGGTTGGAAGGCCAGATGGAAGGAGACCATTGGGAAGACCGAGACGTCGTTGGGAGCACAATATTAGAAGAGATCTTCGAGAAGTAGGTGTTCGTGATGAAAACTGGCTTGATATTGCCCTGGATAGAATCCAATGGCGAACGCTTGATATTGCCCTGCGAGTTCCATAAGCCATAAAGTTAGTTAGGTAGTTGCGGGAGCTTCTTTGATGTGGCGGTAGCTTATGTTGTCAATGCCTAGAGCGGAGTTTCTTTTGTTTGCTAAAGATCGATGAATGTCTTCTACGGTGATGGCTTCTGTGAGAGGATTTGTTTCTGGCACAGTATTGGGTTGAAGTGCTGGTGACTCTGGATTTAGCTTGTCTACTGGATGGTGGATTGGATTTTGTTGTGGAGGTGGTATGAACACATCTTGTAGATATTCGGCAAATGCATCGTCTTTTTCTTGGTCTGTTGTTAACGGTGTGTTGTTCTGCAGTGACGCATATGCTATGGATGTACATTGACTCTGACCTAGCGTGTCAAGTACCAAGTATACTTTGTGGCGTATTCCACAATATCAGCGCCTGGTCATAGTTACATAGCATTTTCTGGTACATATACACATATTCTTAGTTTCTGACATTACGGAATTTTTCTTAATTTCTCTTCACACTCCCTTCTTGTTTTTTTCTTCAGAAAGGCAGCGTCTAACTCGATGCGTCTAGTAATTTCCATTGATAGTATTGAGTTCCATCTAGTAGACGACTGTGCAGATACTGATAAACTACAAAACTATTCACGCAATATAATACAATACTAAATTGAATATTTGTTGATATGTTAATATTTGTTAATCTAAAGGAACGATCTCTAAGAAATGATGGCAGCACTAGCTCCATATATGTCTAATGTATTTTCACTGTTCCATGAAATTTCCTTCCTGCTCTTATAAATTCAAGCCTCGAGAGTTCAAGCTTTCAGGCAAAAAAGTTCATAACCAATTCAAGAGCATGATTGATGCCCATTTTTAATTTTCTTTTTTGTTCATTGTTGAAAGAGCTTTATTGTTATAGGTTTCGATATTCACAACAAAAATGAAGCGATCTGAACAAAGAAGGAAAACGAAAATAAAAAAAAAAATCGGCATCGATCATGCACTTTTGAATTGGTCCTGAAAGTTTGAACTCTCTAGGCTTGAATTTATAGGAGCAGCAAGGAAATTTTGTGCAACGATAAGAATACATTAAGCATATACGGAGATAGTGCTGCCATCTTTTGTTAGAGATCGTTGCTTTAGATTATCCTTAAGTGATAACTTTGATTTTGCTCGGTTTCGACAAACAAAGAGATTTTGATTTTTAATTTGGAGCTAAAACTAAAATGTGGGGGAGGGGTGTTGTAAGTAGATTTTTTTATATTTTCTATAGATCTTTAACGTAAAGTCTTTAAAGTACAGGGGTGTACTCGACAACTTTGGGACCCCCCGTTTAGGTGGTCTAGCAGAATCCATGAAATTATATGCTTCACAGTAACTGGTAAATAAGAGAGAAAGTGAAACTAAGTGTGAATGTTTTAACGTGTTTTTTTTTTCTATCTGCGGGTAGTACTTACTAGGGATATGGCAAGATTTTCATTATCTTTATCTTGAGGATGCGTTTGCCTCATAATCATACTATTATGAGTGAAGATGGAGATTGTAGTGAAGTTCACTGCGAAAGCTACTTGGCAGAGTAGCTCTTCCAGTCCAACTATACAAAAAACACGATTGTATACGAGTTCTTGATCGGGGCATCGCAGTTTTCTACCCCGCTATGTTCTTGAAAGGCTAGTGCAGAATCTTAGCATGATTTTAAATGAACAGAACATATGCTAGAAAATCGTAACCAGAGTGAAGAAAATCATAACACCATGTTAAAATGGATCACATATCCTACAATTACGTAATTCAACCTGAGAATTGTTTAATTGCGTTAACCTAACCTGGAAATTGCACAGGTTAATTCTTACTAGCAACTATTTATGTTACATGGTGTCCAATGTGAATTTGCATTATTTCGGATGCATGCAGTGCAGAATGTAATTCAATCTAATAGGTTGATGTGAATGCAGCGACACATACACACCCTTGAACAACATATCCTTCACACTCACACCTCCTGATTTTGCATCATATTCTGCATTGTGCGCGTCCCTTGTTAACTTTAGATAGTAAGTCAAATTAGCAATGTTCAGTACTTTGATAGTGGCATTGAAAATGTGAAAAGTAACATGAGATTCAAGCATTTAAGTTGACTACCATACAAAACTTTTATCGCATCCGAAATAACGCAAATAAAAACAGAAGTGCATTGAACGTCATATAATTAATAGCCAATACAACGAATTACCTGAGTAGTTTATCCAATGTGAGTGAGAAAATAATGACTTTTGCTGTCTCCCAAAGTGAATTCTGGTGCATTCCCCAATGAAGTCAGCTGATTCCCTAAAGAGAAACTAGGTATGAAAATCAAGCACAAAGCGACTAGAATTTCGCGTTTCTAATTACTAATGGTTTTTAAAGATGTCGTTTTATTCGCAAAGCATACAGCGTCCAAAATGCTTCCTTTGTAGTGTCCTCGTAGGTTCCTTCGGTTTTTCAGGAAAAGGAAGGAAGGAAAGGAAACATTTAGGATTGGCCCATCTTCCCTCTGGTTGGTAGCGCCACTGTGCAAACTGTTTGCCAAATATACAAGTGGTACATTTTCCATGACGCTGCAAATTGTCAGACTTTACCCTACAGTAACACGTACAATTAGTAAATCTTTGTTGCATTCTATTAAATGATTTTTAGAGTGCATCATGCAATTTTGTTGTTTTATTTATTTGTGGCCTTTAGGCATCTGAGGCTCAGCCCTGGATAGCGTGGGGGAAGGTAACCAGCCAGGGCCTAGTTAGTTGGTACCATTTGCCGATATAACATGGAAAACCCTGGATAAATCTAGGTTTGAACAGGCGGTCGGTTGGATCGCTCCCAGAATCTTCCGATTGCTAAACCAACGCTTTACCAACTGAGCTGCAGTCACTCGGTACAATTTTCTTCTTATAAAGTTTAGATTTTATATATTATACAGGGTGACTTAAAAGTTCTAGTCACAAATTGAAGGATGAGATGTTCAGGTCGAAACAAGAAAAACTTCGTGTGAAGAAAATGTCGAAGCGTAAGTCGTTTCGGAGCTAGAGCAGCTCATTATGTTACAAGGCATCGGCACAAGAGCTTAATATCGATAAATAATTGCGTAAGGCATGGCGGTTTAGCAAATCAAAAGTAGTTCTCCAATAAATGTATTTGAACAAAAGTTCATGAATGAAAAATGCTGTTTGACTGCAATTTCTATGCTTTCTTACATTGCAATACGAATTACTACATAACGAAATTCTTACACGTGGAATACCTTTAGATCCCTTGATAGTACAGCTATAGCAAAAGAGACCTACTATTCGCACTCATGGTGTCCGTCCATCCGTCCGTGTCCAGAAATTAAATTACAAGAACTACAAGGTGTATAGAGAGACGCTTAAGTGGTCGTTCGAAAGGTCTTGACTAAACTAGCTCAGGACTGCCAGAGTCGTCTTGATTGGTGCTGTGGTTCAATGTTGCCAGCTCATTTTATAAAAATCAATTATTGTTCAAATTGTTTCCATTCAGTTATCCATCCTAGCTGCGTCAAATTTGACATAAACATTATTCGACATGATATATAAACGCCACGTTGCCAAGCAACCCAATTACCAGTCTTGCCAGTCTGTTTTCTATTATTTTTTTAAAAAATTGTTTCCATTATTTTAGTAATAGCCGCACCAAACTTGGCAGGAACGTTGTTTGGCACAATAGGAACATACTGCGGATGTTTCCCCCTACCGGGAATCCCGTTGTCAGTGTTACCAGCCCATGCTTAAAATGTATATTATGAACCATGAGGTGTAGAGACGTAAGTGTACGTGCAGGTAAACATTGATTTAGATATGGGTCCACTGGACCCGGGCTCAGAACACTCAATTTCAGGGGCGCAATATTTCTTGACTATTACCAGGCATCATGGGAGATTAGCACTGGTTGGGATGGTAGTCACGGTGATTACATGACAGAACAGCGTTGCCAGAACAAAGCACGACAAAACAGTGCGGGACAAAACAGAACCGGCGACAGAATACTACTGGTGGTAACAGTGTGTGCCACAAATGCGCCACTGTCAAAGTAGCGCTCACGTCAAAATAGTATTACACAGAACCGCGTATGCCAAATAAGTGCCGCCTGTTTTTTACGTATGTTATCGCTGTGTGGACGTTTTTAGGCTTGAGCTCAAGCGATGTGCAGTGTTATAGAACGCCCTGTCCGTCCGTCTAACTGTCGACAACTCAGGAACTACTAGAAATAAGAAGGTGGTTGAGTGGTAGTTGGAAAGTTCTGGGCCTTGCCCTCCCCATCCCCCTTCCCGTATACTTGCACGAAAATTTGGTAGTAGTTTCGTTTCGTTTCGCTTCGAAAACAAGCGTTTGTCTAACGGGAAAAACTAAATATAATAGCAAGCAACTGTGTGTATATGCAGAGGAAAGTCTCTTAAGAGATGAGCTTCTTCGCAAGCTTCTACTAAGACCTCGGTGTTACTTTATAGTGCATCTATATCGTTCTCTATAAATCTACATTATCCGCGTATACGAACAGTTGATTCAGACCATCCAATGATAGTCCCTTTTTATCCTCTTTCATTTTCTGAATAGCATATTCTAACGCAAAGTTAAACAGTAATGGTGATAAGGCATCAACTTGTTTCAATCCGTTGGGAATCTCGAAACTATCTTATTCTCTATGCGTATGGGCTCGCTGAGACACATCCTCACTAGTTGAACACATTGTTTACGGATTTCCAAATTGTACCAGGATATTGTATAGTTTTTCAGTTTAGATAGTCATATGCTTTCTATACTGGAGTCTATCAACCATAAAGTTTGCTTAAATTCATTTATTGGCTATGACTTTGATTGTGTGTTACGTCATTACTTGTCCATATAATTATTTTATCATTTGAGATTATGCCTCAACAATTTGGTTGACCCTAACCCTAAAATTATGCATGTTTTGGCAATTGTAGATAGGATTCATTTCTTGTTTCCCTATAAAGAATTCGTTCTTCAATTTGTGACCATCAATTTTAAACAGCTTGTATTTTCATATACAAAAATGAATGTAATTTTTTACGCTTACTTGCTTTTATAAAATCGTAAGCTACATCAGTTTCTATCAGCTACACCGAAACATAAGAAGGGAAAGCAGTGATCATGATTTATTCAAGGCACAATCCCGGCATTCACCTGATTTGACTGGGCAGAAATTAGGGAAGTATTCGACCAGGATGTTCATAGTCAAATTGACTGAAGTCAGCACAGCCTCCCCAATACTGATCTGCAACTCGTGAACCTTCTTGATTCTATGGTTGTGAAGTTACAATTACGAATATTCTTTCTTTCGTTGCTAAGGAGACTTATGATTGGTACTCGTAATATGGTGAACATAGAATAACATTTTATTCAGTTCATTCTAATAAATAATGATGAAGATTGGAGTCTTGGCTATTTGTAGAGTTTTGATTTTGCTACAATGGTTGATTATGAACGCCAGATATATTTATTTTTGGCAACCAGACAAATAATTGATATGTCAGATACGATTATCACAAATTGTTGTTATCGATGATCTTGTCTGAGTAATTACATGGATTATTGGTTGTTGTAGAATGACAGTAATGTCTTTATGGAATAATTCTGTACTTGAGAGCCATAACTCAGTAAGTCACAAATTCTTGTTTCCGAGAGAGAAAAAAACTGATAGACTTACTTTTCTTACATTATTTGACATGTTTACAACCAGAATCATGCAATTATTATGTGAGATCTTCCGAACATTGTACAAAACTACATTAATCACGTTTGGAACGAAATAGGGCTTACGCGGTTTTAGCTCTCAGGTACAGAATTTGAGTGATGGTGCTTGTCTATATGAAGCAAATGAAGGATAGTACCAAGCGGAGCTTATATAAAACCAGGAATTTTGCTAGGATTTTCAGTTTCTGGGAGTGTAAAAATCAAATCAGGGACAGTGTAAGTGGAAATTTGTACGGTTTCTATCAATTTTGGCAGTAAACATTTTAAAATTGGGGATATTCTGGAGAATTTAGAAGTGACACCCCCACATCAGGAGGAATCACTGTATAAGACTGTAAGTGATGCTTTGGTGCATGTGGATTAATGACAGGGTAGGTATATGAAAAAATCCTATATGACTGCGATGTATTCGAAGCAGTGATCGATTTAAGGAATAAAATCCATACCAAAAAATCAATGATGTAATGTAGGGTATACGAAGGTATACGGTATACCCACCTCAATATTTTAGACATCACCGTATACCCACCTAAAAATTTTAAGTTACATCCCTGCATGCCATTAATGATGGAACAATCACAATTTGAAGTCTTCATTATGACTGGTTTTACTACTAGTAATTGTTAGTGCAATAGGGAAAGCTTCAATATCACTGGCCCAGTGATACGAAATTCCTTACAAGACGCTGTTGTGTTCACTCCAAATCAGGGGTTTTCAACCTGTCAGTCGCGACCTCTAGGGGGGGTCGCTTAATGCCTGCAAGAGGGTCGCGAGGGAAGGTGAAAAATAAATTTAACTAGGGTTTCGTAGGCTCAAATGAATATATTTCAAAGAAAGTATTTTATTTTGTTTGTTGTTTTTATCATTACTAAAGATAATGTAATTTGTTAAATAGCTTTTAGATAATATAATTAAGATATTTAGTATAAAAACTGTCATGTTTTGAAAATAAGCAAATATTATACAAAATACAATAATTGTGGGTCGCCGGCTAGAAAGTATGGTAAAAGAGGTTTACGGGATGAAAAAGGTTGGGAAACGCTGCTCCAGATGAACAGAAAGGACAAAATATAATGTTAGTTTCGTGAAGGTTATGTGACAATCTGCATCCATTCTATCTTTTAATGTTGCAAATATGTTTTGATATGATCTTATAGGACACTTTTTTTTTAATTGTTTTGAGAAATCCTCGAAGACTGCTTTTCCTTCTGAAACCTTTTTTTTTTTTTTTTTTTTTTTGAGCGACGAACGAGAACCGCCCACGCTGCTATGGCCAGAGAAGCGAGTGACATATTTATTGCGAGTCACTTCTTCTCGCCTTACCCAATTTCGCTTTTGGAAGAAATGACCAGATGACCCTTTTTGGGGATGGGCAATTTGAAAGAAAACAGAAGGTGACAGAATTTGAGAGAGAATGAGAGAAAGAGAGAGAGAGAGAGAGAGAGAAGAGGAGAGGGAGAAAGAGACGCACACGAAATAGGGAACACACGAAGAATGAGGGGCAGTTAGAGTTGGAAAATGTAAGAGTGGCGTACAGTTTCTGAATTTCTTAAGTAAAGAAGAGAAAAATGAATCTGCATTTTTCTATAGTGCTAATTTACTCTTGTAACATGTGTGACTAACGTACTAGTGTGACCTTAGTGTGTGTGTGTCCCTGCTTCGTCGATGAACTCCCTGTGTGTATCTCCGGAACACTATAATACTATTTGTGCAATGTGCCTTATATTGACACTTCGAGTGTACTCCCCTGGAAATCAGCCACAGGTTCTGTACCCGCCTGCAGCACGGAAGACTCTACGAATTCCTTACCAGGTAGGATCGTTTCACATAATTCTGCTGGCAGTCCGAAGGCCCAAATTCAAATATTATGTAGGATGCATCTAATGGACGCCTCAGCATTTTGATTAACTGCAAAAGAGAATACTTTCGGCTGACTACATTTTTTCTCAATACTTAAAGACATGGCCATTCTTTTTGGGGAAAGCGATGCAGCGCATCGCAGTGAATTGCTATAACTAAATAATTAAAATTGATTACAAGTTGTTTTTTTTCTCAGAAACTAAAAGATAATTCCGCCAGCACCATGATTGAGTTAATAATATAAAAAAAGTTAATATTTTTTTTGGACACCAAAGCGGTGTTAATACTCTCCAAGAACTGCATCATGAATTGTTGGCCTGTATATGTGTGTGTGTCATAGTAACTTCCAGAAGTAGGAACGCATCGTCTTAATCTGTTTATTTTTTTTATCAAACTGTACGCTGTACCAGCTAATATATACATAAATATTTTGTCTCTGGTTTAGTCAGAATTTTTTTTGTACATTATCACAGTAGCAACAAGTAACATATCGAGTATCATGCAAACTGCTGCAACCAAGCATATCACACAAAATAAGGAAGAACCAAAAGAATACTGACCAAAAATTGCATTTAAATAAGCCGAGAAACGCGGTCATGCATAACATCGTAATGTCTATTACTTCCGAAATAATTAGTAATTATTTGTATATATCGTCTTCCTTTGCCTTAAATCTCGCTTCGAATGCGATTGCAGCTGCGTATAAATAAATTCCCGTATGTACGCGCACATTCCAATATTTTATTTGACAATTCATGTATTGGCTGATATATCATATTTTTGTAATCGTGCGCAAAGATCTTTTAATGTAATGAGGGTAATAAATTATTTAGACTTGGCCATAGTCGATCATTAAAGTATGTAAGCTTGTAGTTCAGTACTTCGGGATATGTAATACATGTGTGTCTAGTTTGTTAAGTAGAATTATAAGTTGTAGTGTAGATCTGCAGATCTTAGCAATGTTATTAGCATATAGTACGATGGAAACGTAACAGTCAAGAGAGCAATATTTTGTATGTTGAAAAGTCTGGAAACGCTGTGTTGATTGATTTAAATTACAAGAGCTCTTCAGGCATAATTTCCCACACTTTCATCTATTTTCTGAGCAAAATTCTCAATCTTAGACCGGTCGCATCATCAACTTCATATCTCAAATGATCTTTCTTTCATTGTTTACTTTCCAAACTGAGCTCTCTTCCTCCTGCCACAAATAATTCTTGCATAATTTTGACCCAGTGGGAAGGTCGATCCAAAACTTGAATTTTCGCTCGAGCATAGTTTTTTTATATATTAAAAGTAAATAGAAATAAAAACAACAGTGCACTTTAATAAAATGGTTAGGTAAACAAATTTTGTACTTGTTTCGATATTTCTTCACTCAAATCATACCCTGCCGACCCTATCAGCTTCAACAAATGTGTAATACTAGATTCTCCGAAATAGTTCATATTGTTGTAATCTCGAAAGCCCATTAAATTCTTAAGTTTAATTACAAACGCCAACAGGCGCAGACAAGGCACTGTCAAAATCAGGTCACATAAATGTGGTGATGATTTCTAATAAGCAGCTATGATTTGTTATGGGCAAGAAAGTTCGTGTAAAATGAGAATCAGGAGGAAACTAAGATAATTGTAGCATCAACAAGTTTAGGTGTAAACCCCCAGTTGACAATAAAAACGGAGAATTATCTAGAAAACAGGGTGGCAGAGGTATTGCAAACATAATGTTAATTGATTTTGAACTTAAATATTGTTGTTTCATATATTTTTCTTGTAAATTCAATGTTAACAAACGAGGGACTTGGCTCCCCATAACGTTCAAAAAACAGTACTTTGTTCTTGTTTTGTTTCCCTTTCTTTTACGTTTTGGCTATATAAAGTTTATAAATGTTTCTCCCAAATTAGCTTCGTTTTATTTCTAAAGAGTACTTAGTATTTCCTATTTCACTTGTTGCATCATCGTCCGAAACGGCTTGTCTGCCCACTGGACAGATACGTGCTTATTTTATTTAGTTTTGTTTTCTGACAATTAAAAGGTGAATCTCCATTAGAATTGCTCTGTGAACTGCCTCATGACTCCCGCGAGGACTTCTTTGCGTTCTATTTTCTTACGCTAGTCAGTCGTAAGGGGGTGTCACCGTAGAAAAGGGGGGACACGGAGGAATGAAACTCTCTGTTGCTGCATTCTTCTAATCAGAAATCGTGGCAATCATGAGGAGCAGTCCTGGAAAACATTTTTTTTTTCTAACTGAACTTTCGCAGCTATGCAGCATGTGTGAATCTACGTCAATTTTCAGGAAGTACCAGTGATGAATATGGAAGCCAGGATATGCGGTGGTACAATTTTGAAACTTGAAACAATATGTGTGCCATCCCACATCTCTCTCCAATCTCCCTAAAGCCCTGGAAATCCGTTCGGGGAGGTTGACTGAGACCCAAAATCTGCATTTTTTTTAGATGTACCAGATATCTTCGAATCTTCGCCCATCACCTCCATCCACTTCTCGTGGGACCCAGGTGATGGCACTCCATGAAAATGGAGCAGTTACTGTTTCACTTATCACTGACTCCGATGATTACCCTTGCACTCTAAAAAAAAAAAATTCCCCCATTTTTTTTAGTTAAAATGGGCCAGTGAACTAGAAACCTACCTTAAAAGAGCGATTGAATTTTATGATTAAATTGAATATAGACAAATCACTCGACATTACTATAAAAAAAAAACACCCCAATCAGTAAAGCTAATTTGAAATAACTATGAGTAGGTACTTGGATAATTCTGTATGGAAGAGAAAACTAGGAGGCAGTTCTTTCAAAATAATTTGTAATTCTCATACGTATAGCTATCTTACATTCTTAAATTGGATATGAGATAGTCAGAAAAGTATTTTATATTCTTCCTTTCTTACTTTTTATTTCTACCTGCATTTTTCTTTTCACTTTTTATGTGCAGAACAAGTGATGGAAGGCGTAGCCAGAATATATATTAAGAAATAACTTTTTGAAAAAAAAAAAAAAAAGAATATTTCTTAGACACAAGTAAAAGAGAACAGGAAAGGCAATAATAATCTTGTGTGTCGTCTCTTTCTACGCACACATACACACACAAGTGTTGTTATCTGTATGCAAATGCAGGCGGATGTAAAGAGACCGGAATCTGGGCGCACTTACAGAAACAATAAATTTCTTAGAAAGAAGAAACATTCAACCAACCAGGAGTCTCTCCTCCGCCCATCCGTTTTACTTCACAGAATCTAGAAGAAGTTGAAAAAAAAATAGTTTTTTTTTAACAAAAGAAAAAGTAAACTCTTTCAAAGAACATTAAAGTAATAACTAGCATATAATAATGAAGCCTTGCTTGTTATCTCTTTTCTGCAAAGATTATGTTGTCATTAAAGGATATGCAGAAACTCATGACTTCTTACATTTCATGTAGAATGAAACCGAAACCAGTTTTGAGAGACTAAACACTATCTATTCGAAATTGTGTAAAGATTCTTCTTTGTTTTTTGATTACTTTATATTGTAACAATCCATCTTTAATAAAGAAAAACTCAGCTTTCTGACAAGGCTGATTATACACTAATCACACAAAAAGAAACTAAAGCGTAACAGTTTCGGAAGTATACCAGATCCTTTCTTCAGACTGCACTATACCTACAACTAAGCAGTTCAGTTCCATTTGTGGAGTTGTATAGTGCAGTCTGAAGAAAACGATGGTGTACTTCCGAAACTGTTAACGCTTTATTTTCTTTTTGTGTGATTAAAGTGTAATGAACCTTGTCAGATAGCTGTGTTTTACCTTATATTGTTATTCAAATTGCATTCTGAAATATAGTACATGGTATGAAAAAGAAATCTTTTTCGTCTTTCCTTGTTAGACAACACATGACCAAAGATCTGTTTCTAGCTTCGTTTATAAGTTGGTTTCCACACCAGTTTCAATTTTCGAATGTAATGTAGATAATATATTCAACAGTCTAGATTTCATTTCATTTTTTTAAAGTCCCATTGTTGATTAAATATCACACTTTCTCGTTAGTTCATACATGGATGTTAGAATAAACCGATAAGGCGGTAGTTGAAAATATTGAGGCCTATTCTGACTTCTTTCCTGTGCTAAGTAAGACGGCAGCTTGAAAAATATGAAATTATGACATTGATGCTCAAATTTAAAAGCGTCGATCGTATATTGAAAGGTGAATTCTTCATTAAATCACCCAAGATTTCCAAGACTTTTGAATTGTGAAAAGAAAAATAGTTTATATTGTAACACTCGCTATAGGGGATTGACATTAGCCGTAATTTCTTCATAACGCTTTCAAACAAATTATTCGTTTTGACACAGTAATAAAGAGTTATCAATTGTCTTCTCTTACCCCCAGAAATATTTGCTGCAAAATGCTGGACAAATATTTGTAATAATAATTTCCTTTTGCGAAACCTTTTGTTGAACTGATGGGAATCGAACGTGCATCTTCTACTTACTGGACAATTGCCCTATCACTGAATCATCGTAACTTTAACTTCTTTGTGTATAGAGTATTAGCTGATTTCCCGCCCGTTGGAGCGGAATCCAGTGTTTTTTCTCCCCTCCCCTCCCATCACCCCAAACCCCTGCGAGATTTTGAATAGAAAAACTAAGATTTCTAACGAATGGGGGACTAAAGTATTACGCCAGATCCGGTAGGTCGCTATGGTAAACCCGCCATGTTAACAGTCTAAACAAACAGGTCTTTAGCAGGGGATTTGTGATGTTCCTTCAATATTCAACAATTCATTATGGTGTTGAGCTTTGTGCCAGATTGTCATGATTGCAATAAAAGAGACACGTGTTGTTTTTTTCTGTTTCCAAAGGACTGAAACTAGAAAAGGAAGTGGAAGGAGCCAATTACGTAAGTAAACAAATTTCATGCAATGTCATTGAACGCAATTTTAAATGATTATGAGCATAATTCACCGTTGATTGCTGAGTTCTTGATTTTTTAAAAAAAGGAACAATTATATCTAAGAAGCTTAAACTGAAGTTGCTACGTCGGTTATAGTTAAGGACGCACACTCAAGATTATACATACCAGTGATAAAACGAAGTACATGTACGTATCTTATGTACAGCGGCGCAAATTGCTATTGCAGGTAAAATATACAAGGAATAGCATAAATAAAGATTTCGGAAAGGTAATAGTACCTTTGTATGTGTTTCATAAATTACCGGAATAAAAATCAGCTACTCAGCTCTCCTTATTATATTTACTCTTCATATGCCCTTTCTTGTACTTTCCCTCGTATGCTCATAGAATCTCGATAATATGTAAGCAAAAGTACATGTTTGGACTCCACAGCATTTTCTACTCTTTCAATCAGTTTGCGCTCGTCACCGAAATAATCAACCGTTCGAAAAATATTAACAACCATTACTTTCACAACTAATTTTCTACCTTTCTGCTATCACATTTACTGTTTGTTTAGACTTGGCCTCAACCGTTGCTATGGAAACCAACCGGATATGGCGTCAAGACTTTAATCCTTCATTGATGCCAGATTTTCCCACTTGAAGGTAGTCAACCCGCCAAACTGCATTGTAGTGTGGGTTGCTCAACCTGTAAGAATATCTGACAATTATGATCTATTTAAATGTCACCTCAAGAGGGGTGCTAGAGGAGTGTCAGCCCACGGCACTTCTTTCCACATTGTAAGTGCTATGTGTACCAAGTTTGGTCGAAATCAGTTCAGGCATACGAGAGTTATGCTGGAACATAACACACACACACGCACATATATATTCAATTTCTCCAAAATTGTTTTGTGCGGTCCTGGAGAGAGTATTCCAAAATTTGAATTGGGATGAAGTTGGAATTAAAATCAATGGCGAATATCTTCATCACCTACGGTTCGCTGATGATATAGTCCTGTTTGCTTCAAATGCGGAAGAACCACAAACCAGAATGGAAGAACTGAATAATGAGAGTTCGAAAATAGGCCTTAAAATGAATTTAAGTAAAACAAAGGTCATATAGAATCAACATGCTGTAAAAAGGGAAATAAAGATTAGCGGAGAGACAATAGGCATAGTTGATGAGTATGTTTACCTAGGCCAGCTCAAAACATCGAATGCCAAGTTGACTGATGAAATAAATAGATAATCCAAAATGGCGTGGAGTTCGTTTGGAAGACTACACTTTATTTTCAATGGCAAACTACCAATGGGTCTGAAGCGTAAAGTTTGTAATGAATTTGTCTTACCTGTGATGATGTACGGTTGTGAAACTTGGACATTGAATGCGGAGACGACTCAAAGGTTGAGAGTCACACAAATAACAATTCATAGTTTCGGAGTTACAGGCTGCCGAAAGTCTGGGAGCTTCATATTTCTAACAACACGGACAGTGGAGATGATACGGCATATATATATGTCATGAATACATAAAATTCAAACATGTCATTTTTATATGTAGGGTGTTTATGAACTACGCCGACAAACTTCTGGAGGTGATCCCTCACATCAAAACAGGACGAAAATTCCTGTGACAAATTTTCGAAGTGTGACTACCGTCAAAGGCTTTAAACCTACTCCATTTGAAAATGCATATTTCAAAATTCTGCAATGGGCGCATGTTAGTAGGAGAGACTGCGCATGAAAATAATATATGGTAACATTCGATGTTTCCGAACCAAATAGAAACAACTTGTTATTATCCAAAACATTATGAACCGTCGTAATTTGCTAAAGCAGCCTGAATATTTCTTACTCTTGGGAGTGTTCATAAACTTTACTAATACAATCGTAAGTGTAGAGAGGAAATTATTGATTCCGTGCGGTGATCGTTGAACATGTATGAAGTATTGGGCCAGGACTAAAAATGACACCGAAATCTAACCCTGATTTATAACTAACTTACCTTACGGGAATGCGAAATCTCTCCTCTCATTGTAAAAAACAAACTGAACGGCGCAATCTTTCCTACTTGACACTTGCATCAACTTTCCTTATTGAGGAGGAGAGATTGTGCAGCGCAAAGTTCTGGTGAAAAATTTCAGACTGACTCTAAACTGAGTACAATACTATTTTTGACAAAGAACTAGCTCAGATACTCCTTAATTTATGATTATTTAACAGTAAAACATTTCCTTTGAAAATGTACGCAAGATTTATGAAAATTCAAGAAGTTACCTTCTGTCGTAGATGCAAAGAATAATGATAAGCTTCAGCCACCACCTTCTACCAACTCAGGACAAGTCTTCCAGTAATGTATTCACTTATCCTTCACTCGAAACACGTCAGTCCCATTCCTTCCTGTCTTTACAAGATCTCGGCAATCTCTTCTAGTGCGTAATTGCTCCCGGCTTTATCTTATTACAGTGGCATCTCATGCTCGGAATGCGTGAACAGCATAATCTTTACTATTTCGGCTTCCTTATAAAGCTGAAACGTGTCCTTTGGGTCACGTTTTGGACCGAAGCACCGAGTCTATGCTTGGGACCTGACCTGGTCGAGTTTTGACCCGTTGTCCCGAGGGTCAAACAGGGATTTTAATTATTTTGTTATGACTCTTTCGGCGTCTGAGCAGTGTTTCTTTCAGGGGTGACCAGGAACGGGAGTTTTACCCCACGGAGCACCAAGAATACGACCCCGAAAAGCTTCTAACAATAGAAAAACTATATGGGAAAAGAATTATGTCTCCGGAAAGCACAGAAACAGCCTATGATGTGTGCAAATAACTCTTCCCTCGGAAAGCCTATCCTGGAAGAATTGGTGAATTTCACAAATTGCAATATTAATTGATCCAAGCCAGAGGAGCAAAACCGGGCCAAATTGAGTTCAGACAGAGTCATTGGGTCAAGTTTCAGTCATTGTGTTCCTGAATCATAAAGTAAGTCTGGACATTTGGGTCAAGACTGTGTCAATGGGTCGATGGGTTCAACTACGTCCGAGTCACCAAAAGTGACCCGGTTTCACTCTGCTTCCTCAAGATCATTTTCTTGTAGACTGAGTGTGATTTCTCTGTGTGATGGTTCAGTCATACAAGTTGTAATTATCTAGAAGTGAATCTATTGGCTGAAAGTGTTCCGAGATGGTTGTATTAAATCAGAACAAAAGGAACCAATTACTAATTAATTTCTGAAACGAATTTGTGCGTAGTCGTTGAGTTTTGCGAAGAATGATAAAAAACATAGCTCCCTCTGTAGCTATCCAAAGTTTTTCTTCATACGGTGATATTGTCGATTGAGTTGTGAAATATGACCCTTTGGAGAGTGACCTAATAAATTGGAAAACCTCCAGAAAGATTCTCTCTCTCTACTCTTATCCCAAAGATTGGAAGTTAGTTCAGTGTGTAAGAAAATCCCCCCCACCCCCACCCACACTTCACAAAGAAAAGCAAAAGTGTTTGTCATTGGACTCCAGGAAACAGACTGAACGTAGCAAAAACAAATGAGAGATGTCCATGTGAATAGGTTCTTTCAAAATTGTGGACTGATTTATTGCCTCGAGTTCTCCACTCGTACAACTAGGTCATGGGGGAACATCGTATACGATTTGTAACATTTCACACACATTCATTCAGTGGAATCGAACTTATGATCCTTAAGCAGTATGATAACAATGAGAAAAGTCGATAGATTACATATTCCGTGTAACGTGTTTCAGTTACGATTTTAGAAAATCAAAGTATTTAAGTATTTATAAAAGAGATCCTTAACATTCGAAATTTGAACTTGGAGAAGAATGAGTTGGACATAGAATTTACTTAATGAATACGACTCGAAACTTGTTGCCCTAAAAGTGAAATATTAAATGACCTAGAAATGTGAATAACGAACAAATTGGCTTTAACCTTTCGATGATATTTACAAAATATTATACCTTTGTAATCAGAGAAGCCTTGTTGATATTGAAAAACACAGTGGATGGAAATGGCTAAAACTACACAAGATTTTGCATGGACAGAAGATTCGCTTATGCTGTTTTCAATATAATAAAATTAGCGAAGGAAAATGTTATAAATTTTATTGGGCTATAAAGGTTTTATTAGTATGTTATTAATAGCTACAACAATTTTCATGAAGAACAGCTCTTGAATCAGAAATAATTAAGACAATATTTAACGTATAAAAATACATTACATTTACGTATTCTGAAACACTAAAAAAAAATATGTTTCTCGGTATCAGAAAAATGTTGGGAGACTTGGGTTCGGTACTCGAGACTACAGCGACGTCTAATTCGCCGTAACTAGTTTATTTTTAGTAGTAGTTGTGTCTTCACTGATGGAACAATGTGATTGTACAGGTCTTAGAATGTCCTCAATTGAGCAACAACATTAAGTTCTCAATCGTTCACAGTAGTTTGTGGACTGCCTGGTACTCAATTTCATAGGATACTAAGTGCACGTCAGAGCACCAGGTATTAATTTAGAATTTTAATTTTCTTTTTTATGACTTTTTGGCATCTAAGGCTCAGTCGGGCCAGGTATGGAAACCCTGTGAGAAAAGTCTCCAGTGCCCTGGGCAGGATTTGAACTCGGCCGCCCGATTCGTAGTCAGACACGCTACCGCCTGAGCCACGGCGATTCCCTCATTTGTAGTAAAGATTAAAATATAATTTTATGGTTGGCAAACTGTTATAATGTTAGTTACATCAAGTTCAGTCAGAGAAAAACAGCTCCACGAAACTCCTCAGTGGAAGGTGGTTCCGTTGTCGTCCGGTAGATGGTAGTCGCGTCGCAGGCTTGTGTGAAGCAGTACTAGTGTGTGGCGCGTGAATCGCAGACATGCAGGAACTTGTCGTTCAGCAGATCATGGAGGTCAATATGGAAGAGTAGCGAGAAGTCGTGCGTTTCTTGGTGGCGGAAGGTTCAAGTACGCGAGACATTCACCGTCGAACATTAGCAGTGTATGGGGAACATTGTTTAGCTTTTCCTTCGTGAAACCTCCGACTTAACTCCTTCCACTTACGGCAGAGATAAACAATGTTCCACACACACTGCCGATATTCGACGGTGAATGTCTCGCGTACTCAAACCTTCTGTCAGCAGAAAACGCACGAATCCTCTTTGCTCTTTCTTACTGGCCTCAATAATACGCCGGACGGGAAGTCCCTGCATCTCCGCGGTTCACATGGCTCACACTAGCACTGCTTCACACAAGCCTGAGACGCTAGTGCCATCTACAGCCCGAGAACGGAACTGCCTTCGAGTGGCAGTAGTTTCGTAGATCCGCGGCATTTAAATGTCGAGCTATACGAGGTGGCCTGTTTTTTTCTTGAATGATCCTTATACAACCCCACTTTTAACCCACCCCGCACCCCACTTCTGACAAATAATCGCCGCCATTGGCTATTGATTGTAATAGTTAAACTTTAGCCTGCATCTCAAGTCATCTAATTATTCCGGACGAAGTTGCTGTAACTGCGAATTCGTAATTTTCTTTACTAACGATTACTTACTTAAATTTGTGCTCTATAGATGACAATAACATAAGTCATACAAAAGTAGCATATTACATTAACATTTTTGGCAGTACGCAATACCTTTTCCCCAAAAGTATTATAGTTATTAATTCGTATCTACACAGTTAATAAAGCAAACGAGATTGTTTAGTTTGACTGGAACTGTTGTGAAAGCAATTCATTTCTTCACGTCTGTATTGAACGAAGAATTTATGTAAGATAATCGTGGTTATAAAGAAGACAGCTAAATTAGGCTAAAGCAACAATGACTGCAAGTAAATATTTATTTGAAAATGCACTGTATGGGTGTGTTGTGCCCGTGCATTTTATATATGAAAGTCTGGGTCGCATATTGAGACATCATAGTGTTAAATACAAGATAGAAAATCTCTTTGCAACACACATTGTTATGCAACCAAATGTATGGAAACAATTAAAGAAATTGAATTTTTAAAATAGTTTGGCAACATCGACAATTTTGGTAGCCTGTGATGTATGGTGATCTCACTGATAAATTGATATGATATGACAATGTCAGGATTTAGGATGAAGTTTTATAAGTCAGTTTTCTTGTAGACGTATTTCTAATGAATTGAACTGCATGTGTGTTACTACTTACGAAATCATTTTCAGTAAATTGACATCAAGAATCGATCCATGTCATTAAACATAATTTAATAAAAGAAAATACTTCTGGAAGAATCTATTATGTGGTTATGAAGTGAATATGTTTCCTAAATCTACATCCATAAATATGCTAGATATTGTTTTATCGAACTCAGTTAGTATACTTATTTATATGTATAACTTATAGGAGAAACTCCACTTTCAGTCATACATACCTCTCAATTCATATTTTTTTTATTAGAATTACTTCAGCCTGAACTCTGACCTCTCCCAGTACCTAAAGCATATGTGTGGAAAATTTTGTATAAATCAATGAGAATCATTGAAACCAATTTGAAACTTTTAATTTTTGAAATAGATTCGCAACACTGCAGCACCTGTGGCACACGGAGTATAGCTATGGTCCCGCTACATAATACACATTCAAAATTTGGCATAAATCAATGCATCAACTGTATGGGAGCCATTTCTTAAATATTGAATTTTAAAATAGGTTTGCAACACTGACAACTGAGCCCCCTGGGGGACATGACCACTTACAGTATTTATCTATTCTGTCTAGTAACGTTTATGCCAAAGTTAGCAACACTGGAAAATTGCGGCGCAATATAAACAACCCGGGCTACTTTTACGACCTACTTCAGTCAAAAGTTGTTGTAAATCAATGGACGCGTATAGATTTGTAGACACACAAGCATTTGTATATGTATCGATGTGAAGTGGACCACGGTGGTCAAGAGCAGGATAAAAATTATTTTCCGCGCGCTTGACTGTGGCTTGATCTTTCTTGTCGGAGGAGACGCCGGATGTTTTCATTGGATACTCATGTTCTTGCTCTCTTGGTGAGACCATTCACAGGGTATTGTGCATATGCATGTACAACATTCGTTCCATTTCTTGTTAACTACCCCGTAAGGATTTTTAATCATGATTCCGACTTCGATATCCTCTTCGCTCAAATCTTCCGAACCTAGTCGTGAATGAATGCATCTAATTCGCCATCACCAACTTATGTATCATAGTAATTTTATCTTCACCGATAACACAATGTGATTGTATAGTATCGGAATGTCCTCGATTGAACGGAGAGCTGATAATCTAAATCGTTCACATTAATTTCTGCATTGGAATGCGACCTAATCAATGCGTTCTGCATGTGATGATAAATATTGGCAGAACTTTCTAAAAAAAAAGACGGAATATGGCGAGCTTTTCTTGTTTGGAAACAACATTATAAGTACACGTATATATGCATGTAGAGACAAATGTTTCTGCATAATGCATTATTGAAATTTTAAATTGAAATTCAAATGTATTTAACTTTTGTACATGACGAGTTTACATAGCATTTCGACTCACAGAAGCCTCAGCTTGTGTGTGAGTCTCATTCTCGAATTATCATTAGTTTGCTGTTATCTGGTTACCAATAACAAATTATTTACACGATATTACTTCTACATCATTGCCATTCAGACCTTCTGACCAACTCAAAACAAGTGTTTTGAATCGGCTTGTTTGTTTCTCTTTTCTAATGTATATATGTGTTTTATTGTGAATGTTTGGTACAAGATAGTAAGTTTGGTGGTGTGTTGATGTTTTGTTAGTTCTGATTGTGTCTATATTCTCATTTGTGACACTTCTGGTTTCATACTCATGACATAACTTGTTCAGTTTTGTTTCTTTTGTTCTAATATACATCAATACATTTTTTAAAATATAATGTATTGATCGGTATTACATCAAAATCGTTATACAAATTTTTAACATCACAATCAAATTTTCTATTGAAACATAGTCTCAAAATATTGTTCTTTTGGGCTACAGGAGGTTTAATGTGAGAGGTGTATGTTGCACTACAACTTAGTATACAGTATTCTAATAAGCTCTGTGTAAAAGCAAAGTACACCCACCATACGTAATGATTTGTTAGTAAGAATTCCTCTAAGAAGAACAAACCTATAAGATGTTTTTCTTAATGTATTCCTCATGCGCAATATATGTAAATTCAATTTTATGATTGTCAATTAAAACCCCTAGATAATTAACACTTGCTTCTCTAATGAGAAGTGCACAAACACAGTTTGTTTTACATCACAATTATGAAGTATTAGTATAAATCAGGGGAGATTTCTTAACCTGGGGGTCGCGACCCCGTGAGGGGTCGCGAGGAAAGGTGAAAAATTAACTAGTTTTGTAGGTTAAAACTAATACATTTCAAACAAAATATTTTATTTGCTTGCTGTTTTTAATAATTACTGAAGATAATGTAGTTTGCTGAATAGTTTTGGATAATATAATTTAGTATATTTATTATAAATACAGGGAATAAACTGTTATGTTTTGAAATGAAAAGCAAATATTACACAAAATAAAATACTTATGGGTCACCGAATAGCAAGCATGGAGAAGTGGGTCGCCGGCTGCAAGGCATGGTGAAAGGTGATCGCGGAATGAAAAAGGTTGAGAACCGCTGGTATACATTATACATGTATTGCATAACCTGCATTGTATCTACCAATTTTATATCGGAGCCTTATCGGACTGTACGTACGCAGTACACATATATGAACAGATAGCTGAAAGGCAAGCAATTACATGTATCCGAAAGTAAGACACTACGCCTGATCACCGTCCGTGACAGATATGTGACCATCGCCCAACTACACGAAGACGCTGAACAACAGACCACCTCAACAGACTACAGGCCAACTTCTGGCAACTTCCGCACCAGCCAACCGCCATTGTGACGGAACCGGCTGCAAGAGCAACGTTCAAAATGCCTCGCCTTAAGTAAGCTGCCCTCATTCGGTACTTCAAAAATGCACTTTCTATGCACTTCTCGTTCATCTCCAACACAGCACTTTCCAGCCCACACATACAGCTTACAGCTTCTGCTCTTCCTACCACATTTTATCATATAGTGTGTGTCATTTCAAATAGCAGCCCTATTAGCGCAACAATATGACCTAATTAGTGTCATTTTATTCATATTTCATTCATGTAAATGTCATTTTTCTTATATCGGAGATCTACCTCTGCCCCACCTGCAACACGCACCACTCCATGCAGGGGAAGTTTGTCTCCCAATACTTTCTTGCACGTCACTTCCATATCAGCGACACTTAATTATATAACTTCAAATATACGGAACACTAAATCAATGATGATAATACAAGTTCTCTCATAAGGAAGAATATACCTCAGTAAAGAAATCATGAGCTTCACCCGACACTTCAATATCAGCCAACCGTAAGGAACAAAAGAATTGGACTTGGATGAGCAATCTTGCTACCACGGAACATTCCCAATGCAAACACGACACGGAACGTGGTAGTGAAAGAGTATATCTAAATATGTCCATGCGAAAACCCAGCGGGCACTACAGCGCAACAATGAAAGTCACCGTGATTTTGTGGCAGAGCGACACAGCATTTTGAGGTGAGTTAAATAATCGAGGAGTTCAAGTGCCATCTGTCGTGCAATAGACGAGACATGGTGCTGCTCGTCATGGATGCTTTCCTCACCATCTCTCATGGTACATCTATGCAGGCGGAGGAAACTTAGCAGACGTTGTTTTGAGGATTATACTGCATTAAATGCATGCGTCTAGTCTTCCATTTCATGAATAAATGAGTTCGATACCAGTTGTTACAGATTTTATAAATACTTGTCATCTGAAGTTCGTAGATAAAATACGCACCATTCTGTAGTAATTTTTAACCTCCCATTAACCGTAGGAACACATATATAGCATGTTCACATGTGTGACATATATAGAGCGTTCTTTAAATAGTTCTTAAAAGTGTTGTTTTGTTTAAATAGTGTTCTCTAAATGGTTTTCTTCTAAAATTTTCTTGTTGAAGGAATTGGATATGTAATTTTGCGTATCTCCCTATGTACTCTGTACAAGTGCGCGTGATGTTTGCTATGTAGCGAATGTTAAGTAGCTACTTTCCATTGATTTTTTTATTTGTAATTAAAAGAAAAATACCCTGAAATGCTAAAAGTCATGGGATATCTACATAATAACGTGTGGAGCCCCCTCGAGCACGGCGAAATGTAGCAACTGGACGTAGCATGAACGCGACAAGTCGCTGTTAGTCCGTTGCAGGTGGACGACCCTGGGCACGAATACCCCGTTCGATGATATCCCACATATGCTCATAGGGTTTATGTCCGGCGATCTAGGGGACCAAATCATGCGTTAGAAGTTGCCAGAATCAAACCAGTCGCGCACCATCGAGCCTCGGTGAAATAGCGCATTGTCATCCTGGAATATCCCATTGTTGGCAGGGTACACGAAGTCAATAAACAGCTGGAGATGGTCTAACGCTCAATCCACATGTTTCTGAGTCCATGTGAGTCGCCGCCACTGATGGGCAGCAATTAGTAGCGGCACACGTCTTCGGCTGTGATACCTTATGAAGACCAAATTGCGTCGCACTGACCTCTGATACACGTTCCTGGGACGTCCTGTATTGATTCTTGCTGTTAGATCCTGCACGATTGTTTGTCTGTTTGACCGGACGAGTCTTCCCAGACGTCGCCGGTAGAGGTCATTCAGTACCCGCCGGCGGCTATTGCGTTGTCTCTGATGGGTCATAATGCCTCCAATGCGGTACTCACGGTTCTCCGTTGACACTGTGAGACGAATAAAGTTCAATGTCCGGACAACTTCCGAAATCACATGCCCCATTCATCTAGCACCAATTATCATTTCGCGCTTAAAATTATGTCGATAATTCCTGTCTGGTTGTCATTACCACGGTACATTATCTTTCACTGCATTCACAAGAGTCCAACTGACCACACTGTAACTGTTTCACGCCGTTCGACCGATTTACCTCTACGCGTCGCCAACTAGTTCTCTCCCGCTGTCCCATGTCTTCTGGCACTTCAATGTTTAATTTATGGTTTGCAAGCTAGTAGCATGTTAGTTATACATTATAACCCCATTTTAACCACTTTTAATAGGTATTCGCTTCCAATACCTGCAGGTAAGTGTTAGAAAGACATATTGCTCTAGACGAAGTTGCAGCAACACATAAAACTCGATTGTTTTTATACCTACCGTTCCTTTCTTAAAATTGTGCATGATAGGTGGCAACAATATACATAAGTAAAAAAATGAAATATTGGACTTGTTCTTTCGGCATTACTCGACAGTTTCTCCTCCAGAATTTTAGCATAAAATTTATTCTGGCTTGCACAATCAACAAAACAAAACAACATTATCAAGTTTGCCTGTAATTATTATGAAATCTATTAACTTCTTCATGTCTGTATTGAACGAAGATATTATTTAAGGTAATGGTTGTGGTTATAGTGAAGTGAAAGAGGTATACATTATCTTGTTAGCATGGAATTCAAAATATTTTTGAAAATGCACAATATGGGTGTGCTGTGCCCGTGCATTTTTGTATTGAAAACACCTGGTTTGTGTGTCTTTGGGTGTGCTGTGCCCGTGCATTTTTGTATTGAAAACACCTGGTTTGTGTGTCTTTGAGAGTTGTGTTGGTTAAAGAGAAGATAAAAAAGGGCCAGTAGGTTTCATTGTAAGATTAGGACACTTTGGTATTCAGTATTTGCAGACGTCGTAGGAACTAGGAACATGAAAGTTTGTAAAAATTACATTAAAAAAACGGTACACAAAATCAGAATTTTCTGGTCCCTCTCAGATGGTGTTCAGGGGGCATATACCTTACAAACTTCGATTATATTATTCTTACTTACAGGCACCCTAGAAATAAGAAAGCATACATATAACACAAAAACAGCATGCTCTTGCCTTACTGAAGCAGGTAAAAGAGGCAATTTCTGTAAGCACTTTTCGGATATTTTACAGAGTAAGTTAAAATAATGTTCCCGATTTCAGTGACTAAGTTTTTCCTTTTAATAAAACATAAATAAACAGAGATTACACATACTGATTGACCAACACAAAAAGTTTATCTCTGATATTTTATAATTGTTCAATGTGCGATCTACGTGTTACACAACACATATCTAATCAAGTTTATGTCACACTCTTCCTAGCATGTAGGGGTCAACGCCGGCTACTGCTGCAGTGATGCGCTCAAGTAATTCAACCACTGCTGTAGCAAATGGTGGCACAAAGACGCGATACTTGATGAAATTACAGTGGACGAAGTCTCAAAGGGTGAGATCTGGGGATCTTGGTGGCCATTTCATCAATTCTTGATCTCCCACCGCTGCACGACCAATCCACCGTTCAGGAAGTCGCTCATTCAGGTGTTCAGGAACTTGGTGATTGTAATGTGGTGGCGCATCATCCTGTTGTTAGATAAATTCAACACTGTCTTGCTCAAGCTGTTGCAATAACCATTGTTGAGGCATGTCCAGATACGTAGCATCCGTCACGGTATCTTCCTCAAAGAAGAAAGGCCCATAAATATTGCGATTGGAAATGGTAAGCATGTGGTTTCTCAGTGCCCAAAATACACACATGATGTCTGCTCACTTTGCCTGAAATGTGGATTCTTGATTCGTCGCTGAAGATTAACTTTTTTGCATCTGCAAGAAAAGCTCATATATCGAATATCAAGTGAGCGAAATCGGGAACATCATTTGTACTTACGCTGTACTTATTAGAAACAGTAAATAATGCATATTTTTCTTTCTCAGAGGAATCTTAGTAGAAAATTATATGTAAAAAAAATCAACAATATCCGGCCTTTAGCTTCAAATGTAAGCGCTTGGAAATACATTAAAAACTACAAATTTCTTGGGAATGGAAGCTCGGTTTCATATTAAAAATGGAGCAATGTATAGAAGGCGCAAGCTACATCTCTTCAGAGTTGGTTCTCTCTCAATAGTTAATGTGGAACCCTCTAGGATCTGCAGACAAAAATATATTGAACGCTGCTCGAGAAAACTGAAGAAACAAATGAAATCTTATTGGTTGAATCATGTTAGTGCATTCATGTACCGCCAAACAGGGACAGCGATTTGCAAAACATATTAAGGTGGGGGTGGGGGGATATTGAGAGAACAACTTAAAGACCTGTCCCGGTCGCGGTGGCCCTGCGGGCCCTTGGCATACTACTTGATCGGCGCGAATATTTTTGTTAGAACCAAGTAGAGTCATCTTAGTCTGAACACATTGCTAGCGCGCCAGTGATTGATTGTATGCGATGACGTTAGCAGAAATCCACATCCGAAGTAGCCATGCCTTCATTATACAGTAGTCATGCCTTCGTGTACATTGGAACACAGCCTCTTTTACTTTGAAACATGCACGTGTAGTAGGAAAAATCAATAAAATAACTCACAATAGACGCAATAGCCTGAAAACACCATTTTGTTTTAAAAATGTTTTAGGAAATATAAAGTAAATACATAGAAATTCATATCGATATGGCAATATAATCAGAAGCAATTTGTATGCATTTATGTTTTAATTCCTTCATTATTTCAAAACAAAATGGGTGTTTTCAGGTTATTGCATCATTGGCCTATACTAATGTCACTTACCATTATCTCTCACAATAATACATTTACGGCAAAACTGACTTCAGAAACGTGTTTCCCGTAAAATTCTAGGTCAGAATGACATTGCACAACCTCTTCCCATTTAAGGAAACCGATCGATATTCAATATGGCGGACTTCAAGATGGCAGCCGTGAAGAACATGCCCTACAACATTGAATCTGAATTTATTTTTAAGGCCTTTCGGCAACTATGGCTCAGGGGCCGTATGGATGATGATGGGAAGAATTGGTGGAATGAAGAAAATATCGAGAAAACCCACGCATATGGTGTTTGTCCACCATAAAGCTCACATGGCATGAACAGGAATCGATCATACCTTCCAACATGTAGCGCCTTCAACCCAGTACCCATTACTATGTATTTGCTTTTCATTTCTTTCGGCATTTTACAAATATAAATGTTATTTCCACACTTTTTGTTTACTCTCCAGAAACAAGAATCTGACTATTATATCATCGATATCTTCCAAAGTAATTGCGCAAGATTTGCCAAAATTTTCATGTGCACATATTTTGACAACCTAACAATGATAGATGAAAGAAATTTACAACATTTTTCTTCCCCTTCAGTATGTTTGCTTGTTAGTTCAGACGCCTGTAGTAAAAATATGGTAGTTGGCGAAGATAGCTTATACGACGAAACAGCTGTAGTACGTGAAGGGACTTCATTGCACTCAGGCCAAAGCAGAAGTGCAAGGGAACAAAATTAAATTAAATTTTAAGTTGGAACAAGCATGAATTAGGTTAGTTTAACACCGAAGCCACTTATGTTGTTCAAACAGATATCTTTCATGTTTGTTTATTAATACAAAGTTATTAGTTATTAACACATTACCAAGTTTGACAAGCTCAAAGCAAGTGACTGAGAAACTTCACGGATTGTTACGAAAAATTTATTATGATCAAAGTTATAAATAAATTTATTTTTGTCGCTGTATTTAATATAGCAGGCCCTACATTAAACAAAAGTGAAACTATTGAGAGTATTTTAACTTGAAAAGGATAAATGACTTCTAGAGCAGCTGTAAGAGGCTGTAATGAGCATTTTTAATTTTCAAAATATTATTAACAAGAATCCTGATTTTAAAACAGAATAGCTTTTGTTAATTGTCGTGATTTTTTTCAAAACTAAGATTCTGAATACTTTACTTACTGTGTTACTTTCTGCACAATTTGTACGAAACTAGGACTTTCAGTAGGATGACTACGCTCTGAGGCTTTACTGGCGGCAGCAGGTTGGTGTGCTGACTGTGAAACTACAGGTGTTCGATTTAGGTTAGTTACAGTTGAAGAAACAGTAGCATTTCCCTGACTAGTGGTAGAAGAAAGACGTGAAGCTTTGTATTTCTGGTAGGCCTGACAGTCTTTGTAATTTTGCTGGGTGGTCTTGATGACAACTTGCGCACTTGGCTAGTGTGGCACGTGTAGTTTTCGAACATTCAGTGGACAGGTGTTCCCCACCACACTTAACGGCTTCATATGACAGGTGAATTGTGTGTGATTGTATTTCTGGCATCTAAAACATTGCAAAAGTTTGTTCGACCTATACATTTCGACAGAGATTTTGTAATAACAGAGGTATTCCAATTGAAGTAATGCTTCAATATTGAAGGTTCTTTGGAGTGTAACTAAAAGTAATGGTAGGTAAATCCGATGATATGAAGATGGGTCACGTCGGTACACTTGTTTTATATCAGTTACTGGGAATTTACTAGCTGAAAGGTCTTGGTAGATATCTTCAGTATTTGTGTCCAAAGGTAGTTTTCTAATTACTATTTTGTAGGGTCGGTCCTTTTTAAGTACATCTGTGGTGAACTGTACGTTTGTTTGAAGACAATACGCTTTTAGTTTATCAAAATCTTCGTAGGTGGCCGTTTGGAAGCAAATGAAATCATTATTGTGGCGGATTTTGGGTGGCGTAGTGCACGTTGTTGAAAGAGTACGAGTAAACGTAAATTTCTGCTCAATTCCATACATGTATAATGCAGTAGGCTTATTAGGTTTGTCATCAGTTGATTGTTGTACATTGGCCAGAGCCGCATCGGTGGTTTCAGATTCCAGCAACTGGAAACGGGTTGAGGTTGCAATCTCGGATGGAGACACATTAGATCTTGGTTTAGCTGTATTTTTTGGCTCTATGAATCCATCAGTGTCCATAGGCTGTTGTTCATTCACTGACGAGGACTGAAGTTTTGTAAGTGCAATATTTTTCTTGATATTTGTATTCTGGCAAAACTGAATGGCACTTGCAACTTAAGCAGCTTTCTTGGCAGGAGGTTGATCATCCAACTGTGGAAGAACGGGACACTCGCGCAGTTTAGGCTGAGGAGCATTCTTAGAATTTGCATCCGGAGGTGGATAGTTTGGGAGCTTAGCGCCGGGAGTTTTCTTGAGCCTCATCATATGAGCCGTACGAAATCTACCAAGTGTTTCAGCACTTTGATTGAAATGTTCAAAATTTGGGATTTCCTGATCAACATCAATCTGTTTCAAATCTGCAAGTGTAAGCATTTCGCTTTGTAGGATGGAAAGAATCTTTATTCAAAGATAAATAAGTCGGGCACTTATATAACAGTCTTGGAGGTTTTGACTTCCTTTCTTCTTTCATGCATGTAGGAAGCAAGATACTAAACTCTTTATCACAGACACGTTGGTCAACAAGAGAGGAGGCTGGTACAAGTATATTTGAAAACTGGGATAGTGTAACGCAAACCCTTACTCATGTGAACGGTTATCCTTTTGAGAAACCACTAGTTCGAAATGAGGCCTTATTCCTCTTGAATCAACTCAACAGGCTGGAGACAGCTTTCATGATCACTATTAGAGAGAATATACTGCAGAGATTCCAGAGTGTCACCGTGAGATTATAAAGTGTCAACATTGATTTAACAATAGCGCACTATTTATTTGAATCACTTTATAACTTTTCTTCGTGACATGTTCAACTCTTATAAGCAAAAATCCATGGAGAAAACTGATATGGATTACAAGTGTAGTTATAAAAGGCTTAGAAAACGTAACAGTCAAGCCCATGAAGTAAGAGACATTGAGGTTATTCTAATGGAAAGAGAAAAATTTAAAGTTTAGGTGTTTCTTCCTATTCTTAATAAATTGCATGCTGAATTAATTAGAGGAAAGAAAAGCTATAAATTAATGTCTGACAACTTCATGGTTTTCAGTAAGTTTCTGCAAAGTTCTTCTTCTGTCATTTCTGAACGTGCAGCCAACCTTCAGTCTGCATATGAAACTGATCTGGAATCAACCTTCCCAAATGTGTGCGTTTTGCGGAGCTTCTGAAGACCAGAGGAATCTGTGACTCGCCAGCAGAAATGTTAGCATTTATACGGAAAGGAAAAGTAGCAGTCTGTGTTTCCAAATGTGGACATTGCATTAAGAATATTTTTGTGTACTGCTGTAGCAAACTGTTTAGCTGAACGTTCTTTTTCGACTCTAAACAGACAGAAGATTTATCTCCGTTCAACCACGTGTAATAAAAGATTGAACGAATGATCTATTCTCCACATCGAAGCAGCCTCTTGATTGATGGACACATCAACTTTGAAGAACTTCACTAATTTTTTATTAGCCTGTAAAGATACTGCAAGTGCTATTTTTCTTTTGAGAAGGGCGCACACATTAAGTGTGTGACTAGGGGCGCCAAGGAAGCTTAATCCGCCACTGATCCGGAGAGGTATTCAGTGGAATTAATGAAAATACTGAAACCAAAACTCAACGAGAGAATGCATTGAATGTCCACACATCATCCGCTTCATTATGGAATTCCTCAAGGCCTCCGGAATGACGAATAAGTTAGGAGGATAGAACGCCTAACTGCCGTTTGACCTGAGCAATCGACCCACATCACATTTCAAGACTCTGTTGTTTGTATACATACATTACTTATATGTGAATGTAAGGAGAGAGAAAGAGAGAGAGAGAGAGATCTTGGACGCCAAAGGACTGGTTTCTCTCGCCTCCACATTAGCTCTGATAGCGTCAAAGAAGAAACGCAGAGCTATGCGTGATGCCTTCGAAGAAACAGCGAGAACACACAAATGATTTGTAAAAAAAGTTTTTGTTTTATTTTGATTGAGGTTACACAGAAATGATGTTAACGTCTAATGCGGATGGCGACAAAGAGAAGAGGTAATACTGTTGTTTTCGGTATAACTCTAATAGATCAACTTCTCCAGATCGTGACAGCGAAAAGGCTACAGATTGCTGTTGCTGTTCTTAAGTATTGTTTAATAGTGCCACATTAAAAACATTGAAGGTTTTGTAACTTAAAACATACAACAAATATCACATGGTACCTGGGAACTAAACCAAAGATACAGGTAGATGAAGAGGAAGGTTCAAAATGAGGAACGTAATAGTTAAAAAGAGATATACTAAATACATTAAGGTTAATGTAGAGCAAAGATGTTCAACAAAAGATGGTAGTACTATCTTCGTATAAGTCTAATGTATTTTTTATCGTTGCACGAAATTTCAATGTTGCCTCCCACAAATTCAAATCTAGAGAGTTCAAATTTTTAGAGAAGAAAGTTCATAACCAATTCAAGAGTTCGATCAATGCCTATTTTTTCTTGTTCATTGTTGAAATAGCTTCATTGTTGTTATGGATATCCAAACTTATAACAATGAACAAGAAAGGAATAAAAAAATCGGCACGGATAGAACTCTTGAATTGGTTATGAACTTTCTTCCCTGAAAGTTTGAACTCTATAGGCTTGAATTTGTGGAAGCAATATTGAAATTTCGTGCAACGATAAAAATACATTAGATATATACGGAGATAGTGCTGTCATCTTTTGTTGGAGATCTTTGCTTTACATTAACCTTAATCAATATCACTGATCCTGTAAGACCTCTGGACTGAAAGAGACAGTGTAGCTATTTAAATGTCAAACAAATCTCTGGCAGGATGACATACAGAACTACCCTTACACATACATTCCAGTCAACAGTTAATGAAAGTCGATGGCACACTACTATTTTGAATTGTATTTTATGACATTTAATCTTTGGCTCTGGCCGAGATACAATAAGGGAGAGGGTATGGGGGAGGGTACAATAAGGGTTTGGGCCTAATTTGAAGGTACCATCCCGGTGTGATTGAGGATGAATCTGGTCATCAGACGAAAGCTTGATGTTCTACTCTGAGAAATGTATTAACATTTTACGTTTCCTATTACATTCCATTATGCGATTAAGTGTAACAGGTAGCACATGCACGCTGGCCGCTCATGAGACCCATATCGTCCCACATCGATAATGTGGGCGGGAGAGCGATCCCGCTTGGGCCCACGTCGTTCGATGTGGGATCGACATCGACTATCAATATCACTAGTTGACGTATTTTCTAAAACTATAGTAAGTATTGTGCAAAGAATAAATCGATTTTGTACAAAACTTTCTGTTCATAGTGAATAAATAAAAATTAAAAAATAGAGTATTCGTTAACCGATATCTATATTGGTGAATCGATATTACACTTTTGTTTCGTTTGTACGGTAGAAAGTAACGTACTTTCTCGCGACCATGTGGTCGTTATTAGAGAGGTTCCCTTGAGTGGGAGGATAAATTAATTTTATAAGTATTTACATTTGTTTTACAACATTTCCTCAATTGAAGCTGTTTCATTGTAATCATGTCCATTGTACTCTTTAACTTCTTGTCAAAAAAATATTTTAAATAAAGTTAAAAGCGGAAGACACGTGAAGTGATTACAATGGAGCGGAACTACAAATTTTTTGGCATGAACGCAACAACGAAAACATTATTATTTTACAGACTAGCAGTGGTCGACAAATTTTACAATCCATTAGCACAGCGAAGTGATGTAATTTTAGCTACAAAAAAAAAATTAGTATTCTTTTCATAAGTAGTAACTTCGTTTTACAATTTCTAACGTGTTTTACTATTTCTTGTTGGTTTGTCTATGTTGCTTGTCCTTTATAAAAAGTGGGGGGGGGATTCCTTTTAAAAAGTTGTAAAAGAAATCAGAATTAAATTATGTTCATGTCAACGACAAATATTGAGTGATGTCGATACTCGATATTGAGCAATGTCGATGTCGAACGATATCGTTGACCGATATTGGTCAAGATATTTGTCATCACATATGAGGCCGATGTCGTTGAACGATATCGATTGATGTCGTAAAATCCAATATGCCCATATCGGCTGACGTGGATGTACTACTTGGGATATTTAGAATATAGAAATATCTGATTATATTATGCATGTACACATTACAATCAAGGGACAAGTGTTAATATAGATATTTAAATTTTGTGTGTGTTAGTGACTGCCTATACCAACGATAGTAGCCGAAACTTTACGAGCAAAGGCGAAAGATCATAAAGTATGAATGAATCGGAAGTCAAGGTGAAAATGACACACAAAAGACAAAGTTTTAATTAAAATGATAATTTAATCTCTTTTGTGCTTTGTTTGAGCTGAATGATGTACAAGGGAGTGGTAAAGCGTAGGCGCACAAGCAATGATCCATGAATGCTAACAAGAACGATGACGTGTTCATTACATAATAGGTAAAGAACTTCTATTTTTTGTTGTTCCCATTAATACACAATAGCTATGTTAATTCTCTAATAGAAATAAATTCCTTTGTGATCACTGCTTACATTATTTCTTTCCAATCAAATTCTGTTCGTACTCTTAATTCGTTAACCATATATATTCATAATCATCGTGTTAATATGTGCTGAATGGTATTGAAGTTTTATGATAACCTGTTATTTCCTGACAGACAAACTGCCACTGGAAGAATGTTCTTGTAGCAAGAGAAAGTACAAGGCAACGGCTCTGGTCCTATTATAAGGTACTGCTCCAACTAGTTCTGTATATGTATCGCTATTTGGCAAAATCAAACATACTATATAACGAACACAATTATTGAACAATATTATAATTATGATCATTTTTTGTTATTTATTTTTTGCTTACAGATGATCCATCAAACTATAGGTTGTTTCCCCTAGATCAAAGCATTGCCATGTATCTAATATTCTAAGTGTTCGCAGTATGGTTCTAGTAATAAATCTAGAATTATCAGAAAAATTAAAATAAAAGATTAGAAAATGCGTTCTGTTTGTTTAACTTGTGAATAACTTTTAATCGACCTTGTGAGCTTTCAAGAATTGAATTGTAATGGACTTCGAAGCAGTGGCGGTGGGTGCTATTGTTTTCCCCCATTGCGCAACACTCTCTTTCTTAAAGTTATTTAATTTTTAATTCAATCACTCTAATAATTTAATTGGTATGTAATAATATTCTACCCCTCGGAGTTCAAAAGTGACATAGTTTCCTTTTAAGAAGAGATATAAATACTTTACATGTTCAGAGTTTAATCTTGGTGTTGTAATTCACGCGCACACGCTTTAACGACTATCTTGCTACATAGCCTTCCCCTCCATTAGATGTTGGACTGACATTTGTAATACAATTACTACAGGACTTGAGACGTTGCACGGCAAATGCAAGCCGAATGCTTCTGCTCATTCTTCCCATCCTATCTTTGCATTGCTTCCACAAGGTGGCATTTGTGGCGAGCAAGTGACAAGACCTTATCCCACACGCAGAAGGGTCGTCGGATATATATATATATATGTGTGTGTGTGTGTGAGTGAGAGAGCGTGTATATGTTTCTTCATGCTTTCAATGGCGAAGTTACCACAGAATACTGAATCTCGCGCACGACTTTCTGAATATTGGAGTGACAACTTAGTGTTGGAAGATAGACACCAGAACAAATATTTAAACTCGTATGCTCATCTCCAGTCTAATCCAAAGTGGACCAAACTTTCAGTTCTAACTCAAGTTTATACACTTCTTATCGCTGTGCGACCCGGTTTTTAAGTTCTATATCCTGAGTTATTCGTATAATAGTAGGCCTATACCGTACTCTGTATGTAATAGAAAATACTGCAAATACTACTCACTTTTTTTTTGCAAGAATTAAGACATGAATTAAAAAAATCCTTTCCGCAGGCCTACACGCTGAGGTAGATTTCGAAGTGTTTTTAAATGAATTTATTGGGGTAAGTGCAGAATAAAAACACATTAAGTAAATATATCTTATCATTTTATTTTCATTATAAAATTATAAATACGGTAACTAATTACCGTGCAAACGTTTTGTTATTAGAACTGAATGCAGTAATATTCCAATTCAAATTAACAAGCCGAATGAAACCCGCCACTTTATACGGTATACCGCTAACGAAATACGAGCGCTATCGAGAAACTAGTTATTGATTTATAGATTAATCATCAACAGCTTTTCAACGTTACCCCACAAGACATGGTTTTAAATATTTTGTATTTCCACCCCCATAACCCCTGAATCGTTGGTGTCACCGTAAATTTCTTAGGGAGTACTATAATTTATGCAGACAAAGTTTTCCTATAAACTCCATAGAGGCTGATATATATATATATTTTCAAAATTTCAACCCCGTCCCCCAGTCACCCCTTAGACCGATTTTGCTCATTAACGAGCTTAGCCGAGCTTTTTAGCCTAGAAATAACATAATAAAATTTTGTTCAAATATCTTTATAATTATGGCCGCTAGCGTGTAAATATATATATATATATATATATATATATATATATATATATGACATGGGACCGATCTTAATAGGTAGATTTTTCTTCGAAATCTTCCTAAAAACAGTCCACACAGCGAAATAAAGCGTAGAAAGCTGAGTTAGAACTGAAAATTTTGTCCATATTGGTTTAGACTGGAAGTGGACAAACGAGATTAAATGTCCTTTCCTCTTCCTGTCTTCATACATTCATGAAAATGTTGGCGACATCAGCAGTCAGTCCACTATCAGTTTTAGATAGAGGTCATTGCGGGCGACTCGTGTTACTTTAATCGCAAAATCATAATTTTAAAGCTATGACATTATATCGTCCTATTTCAAATGCTGTGTATATACGTATGTTGTTACGCTCGTCAATTGAATCTATTTATGAGGAGACCTACTTCTATGAATAGAAATGTAATATTTTTTCTCAAATTTGCAAGGCATGTTTACTTTTTCTGGTAGTTCCCAATTCCGCTCCCCTACTTTCAATATTTTTTCAAAATATTTTTAAAAAACTAATAGCACTATCAAAAATGTAAGTTCATAGCGCACTAGAGCTTACAAATTACCATGAAATACAATGGACTGCGATCTCGAGATCTTGTCCATTGATGAGTGATACGTTTTCAAAGATTATTATGTCATTATTTAATTGAAGTCTCAGTACTCATCAATCGACAAGATTGCGAGATCGTTGTGCATTGTATTTCATGGTAATTTGTAAGTTCCAGTGCGCTATGAACTTACATTTTTTATAGTTCTCTTAGTTTTAGAAATATTTTCAACAATGTTAAAAGTTGGTGGGGGGGGGGAGCGAGGAGCCCTCTTATTTTAACTTCCTGTCCAGAAGCGTAAATACTGTCTTTGAACATAACGACGATATTATTCAATGCATGAATAAGAGTGAAGATGAGGAAGAGGTAAATTCAAACACAATCCATCGCCCTGAAGTACTCAAGAAAAACACTTATTAGCAGCAATTTTAATTTCTGGATTTTTTTTTTAAGTAAAATAAGGCTTCTTGTGGAAATTTTGTTTAATCTACTTCAAAATCAAGAAATTGACCCTTCCTTGGCACCAAAGGCTATTTTCCACTTTGCTTTGAAACAAAATGGCATATTAAAGACCAGTCTGATAATTCGAGTGAAACAACAGAAAATACAAACACGGTATCTGAAAGGAGAATGAGTGAGAGATTGGAATGGGTAAGGGAAGCAAAGGAAGTATGCGATGTGATTACTTCCGAAGCAAAATCATTACATTCACATGGCACGTCATGACAGCCACGCTGTTTACTCCAAAGAAATTTCCGAGTTGCTTTTGGATTTTTTTTAAACAAACTGTGGAGAAATTATGTTCAATTTACACATTTCTTGACAAAGAAAACCTCTGTCTTCAATCCACTCGGCAGAAGAATTTCGATCAATATCAGAAGCTGTGAGCTTGTTCGACTTTATCGTTCAAAATAGCTTGGAGAAAACGTTTAGTGAATCTTCAAAGTTTCTAAAACTGATACTAGCAATACCAATAACAGTGACATAAATTTCTAGTCTCGAAAAATTGTGACAGACTATCAAATTCTATTCTCAATATTATAGCTACGAGATTTTTCTAAGTTTTCTCAAAATCGTAACTAATTGATTTAACGTCCCTTTATTTGAAAATCTGGTCATTTCTTCTTTTGTGTATATGATATATATTTTAACTCTACGTTGATTGATTGTGACTGATTAGCTACCCAATGCTCTCTCACATAGTGAAAGTCCAGGCTGCCAGGGAGTGGGCTAATCCACTGTAAATTTTCCTCGTCCCAATACATATATTTAATTTTATGTATGTGTCGTAAGCCCAGGCCCTTCCCTAAATTTTCTTGACCCCCTAATCTTTGTGGCTGGCGGCGGACCTGAATGCAACACCCAGTGGAAACAAGCACTGGCCGCCACTGCTCCGAAGCCTTTCAGTAGTTTTTCACCGAATTTGAACTCGGAACTTCGCGCACCGAAATCGAGCCAAGTAACCAATCCAGAATTCTCACATAATAAGTAGTCACGTGGCAACACTGAAGTCTGTCTTCGACCGAGTACTGATTCCCTTTCTGATCGAAGACGTTTTCGACTAGAAGGATTTACGTTAGTGTGTCCTACATACTAAAAAAGGAAATTTGAAGCGGAGATTTTTAAAAAATCTCATCATACTTGACTGCAGGGATTCAACCAGATTCCACCAACGAAAGTTTCACCCCGAAATTCTTAAACATACACCCCTAGCTTTAATTATTTTACAGTTAAAAATCCACTGAAACCTGGAAAAACTCTACTTACACGCAGGGTTTAAAAAGTATGCAAAATTGGCGCGCCACGGCCACCAATTATTAGATTTGGCCACATACAGTCACACCTGGTGGCTAATTTTGGACACCATTTCTTTGCTCTAAATTTTCAAAGTTACCGGTATCAAGACAGTGCTGCCATTCAGCACCGTCCTGTATATCTGGTGTAAAGAAAAGGTAGTTACAAATTTTAAATCCTGACATCGAAACAAGAAAAGAGATTTGTATAAACATGAGTCAAATTCTGCTTCGTAGGATTTGCAACTTGGAGCACAAAATCAACTCCTTGCAATGGTAAATACAATGAATATTTCGCCATAAATCATAAGTAAAATTTAGTTCCCGGAAGGTGATTTGCATCAATACAATGGGTATAAGGAGTTAATAGGTTATATTATCGGGTGGTCAGTGTTGCAAACCTGGTATATTGTTTATTTTACAGTTTCCAGCACTGTGCTCTGTGCTTCATAGGTGATATTTACCGTCACTAGAGGATGCCACATATCCAATAAACTAACGTAGTGGCATTTGAAAAAAAAATAAACTATATACCAAGTTGGCAACACTGACCACACGATGATATAAGTTTTTAACTCCTCAAATCCACTGTATTGATGTAAATCACGTTGCGAAAGATTACATTTTATTTTAGTCTATCGTTTAAGATATTTGGCGAAATATTCATTGTTATTACCAGAAGTTGATTTTGGGCTCCAAGCTGCAAACCCTGTATCTCGAAAACAAAGCGAAATTCGACCCATGTTTATATAAACTATTTTCTTGTTCCAACATCAGGCTTCACCTAGTAAGTTTGTAACCATCTTTTCTTTACACCCTGTATAATTTTGGTGGCGCAAGTGCATTATTTTTTTTTTAACGGATTTTCGACACACACCGTCGTTACAGCTGTGTGAGTGTGCAATATAATGGGTCATTCGCAGCCTTCGTTCACTGCAACGCATCTTCGCGCCGTGTTCTTTTCACAATCTGCTTTTGTAAGGGTCAGTTCTACAATCGACCATGAAACTTCTAGTCAGGGCCAACCTGAGGCCAAGTCTGATTGTAGAACTGACCCTAAGTACCGTTGCTGGCGGATAGATGACGCGCTAACGTTTTTAACTCGATCAGGGACATTCGTCTCATAGCAGGAAAATCCAAATTGTAAACGGGGTATAATGTATGGTTCTTATTAACATAATTATGTAATATAATACAATTACGTAATTTAATTATACGATGTATATTTAACGTCAATAAAACAATATATTATAATTATAATCCCAGCAGTGATTACAAACGGCCACCACAAAATTCTTCTGGAGGCTTCATTGGCTATCAAATATTAGAGAATTTCCCTCGACATTTTGGCTTTACTTTCCCCAAAATCCTGTGGGAATCTCTGCTATAGTACGTTGCTAAATCCATACATTTAAATGACGGCGTGTGCATCGTACTAAGTAGAGTGCAGCGAAATGAAACATCGTTTCATATTATTTATTTTTTTTCACATGGAACTAAACTTAGAATAAAAAAACATTGCTGTAATTTTACCTTCATCAAAAGAAAGGGATTTGGATAATCATCTCAATGCATGCACGTTTTTTCTTTTTTTATTTTAATAATAATAAATTTATTTGTAAAGAGTATATAAAATATCTGCGAAAGAATTCATCGTGGTATTAAGATCCCCTTTTTCGAGTAATCATTCTAGTAAAGAAACATAACACGTCCTTTAAGAGTTAATGACACAAAAGACTGAAACGTTTCCGGTCATAATAGGAATGCAGTTGTATTGAAGACCTCAGTGAATTGATTTCAAATGTAGTAGCGAGACATCTTTTGACGCTTTTATAACAAATTATTGTTGTATTTGATTTGTGTTTCTATACTACAAATCAATTTAAGTCTTTTTTTTTTTTTTTATAAATAAAAGAATATTGAATGAACAAACAATTTATATTGAGTTTTGTCAAGGCGTGCTTTTAACGACTCCATCACCTGAAGTTAATGTTACCTTGTATAGAAACTTGTTCAAAGGGACTGAATTGGTAACTTAAAGAAAGTTAACCAAAAAAAAAAACTGAAGCATAAATCAAAATGGATGCAATGAAGAATATTAATAAATGCCAGAATCAATTGAAAGAACAATTTCTCTTGCGTGAATCAAGACTTTTTTCTTTCATATTTTTTTTTTTCTCTAGCAGCCTGCTACTATTTCCTCGACCTGTTCATGGCGCCACTGTGGACTACTATATGGTTACAAACTTGTCAGTATCCTGTTCGAATCTCTACATACCTACGTGCTTTCTCTTTAGTGTAATCAAACGGTTATGCATGTGAATGTCATTCACCTTTTGATACACAAATCCTCAACACCGGATTGGGATGAACTCTTTAAGGATGCTGTGAACCAACCTCTTACTCACTCTCTGTATAACAAAAGAAATTAGAGAAAGAATACTCATCATTGTGATTATCATCTTCACTATAGCAGCAGGTTCTTTTATGTCAAATTTAGCCTTCTCCATGGCTACCGTATATCGCATTCACTGTGTTGTATTAGCATACGAAACTCTCTCCTTACTGTTGTCTTCTACCTCTTCCTGTATTTCCTTCAAGCATGCCTTATGTTGCATCTGTTAATATAAATTTCTGCCCAATGTCATAACCAGTTGCATTTCCCTTTACTATCATCAGTGATGACCTCCGCTAGAGGAGCTGTAAACCTTGTCTTTTAATCAAGGAATTACGAGTTCGTTTCCCAGTAGGAGACATGAAGGCTCCTAATATACTTAAAACTGGCGAGTGTAGATCTCATCCTTTGAGCATAAACATCACGTCTATCCGATGGAAGGCACTATCAGTTCACCTTACTTCCCGGTAGAGATTATAAGTGGTGCAATATCTACAGCAAATTGTGGGTCCCATCCTTGATTTTTAACATAATCTCTACCTGATGAAAGATAATGGTATATACCATCGGTTCATCTTGCCTAGAGACCTTTGGATCTCAAAATGAGCTTCTTAAGGACAATTAGCTCCTTAAGGACATGAATATTTTATCTCTAGTAGTTTTGAAGTTCTGAATCATGGATCATACAAAAATTATGTGAAAATACTTATAGTGGCGGATCCAAAGAAGATACACGGGTGGTGTCCCCTCTCAAGGCAATGTATTTTATTTTTTATAGTTTAAAAATTTCGGACAGAGAAAGTTTCGGACAAATCTAATCTGAATAGAAATATCAACTTTTTGGAATGCCGGATTAATATTTAATGATAAAATTTGGTAATATGCTGGGAAATATATGGTAAGTGGCAAAAGTATGATAACTTTTCCGAAAATTCTTCACCAAATAAACCTGATGAGTTGCCTTTATATGTCAGCCACGCTTTTCCAATTCCGTATTCCACTACAATAAAATTAGTCTGTAGTGACCAATGTTTTTCTCATCCAGCTACTGCGAAAGTACTTTAAAATGATGTAGGATGACCACTTAAGTTGCCAGATCTTGGAACCTAACTCTGGTGTGGTTTGGAATCCACGTAAACAGTAGGATTTCACGCATTTGAAACTACGTGGGAAATTGACATGGAATGTTTCAATTTAAACAAATAAAATTGTTCCTCTAATAAGTACTATATAGCTAAGTATCCTGAATGATAACATGAAACTACACGCACAACAGCAGGGTAATGACGGTTGCATAGATATCCAATATTTCATATTGAAAATTCCTAATGGAAATCAGTGGACAATGGAGAACTGTCCATTACCTCAGATTCTTTTTAAAATGTTATTTTCAAACTCAGGTAATAAACATGCGACGAATGAAGTTCTGTTGTTCCATCAATAGTAGGTAATTTAGGTGTTAAGCGAAAATAAAAGTCTTTTCGTATTTATTATTCCTCAAGCTGGAATTCTGCGTACACGGAGAAATGGTCGCCGAAAAACACAAGAAACTTACCCCTATGAATCACCTTACAACATATTTACACGTACGCATATGTGTGCTCGATAGATGGCAGGCAGACAAAACACTTATAAAATTGTTCACTACTTTACAAGGATGTGAGTGAAAACATAAAAGTTTATTTTATTATAATGTATTCTAATTATGTTTGTTAACTAAAGTTTGAAGGATGTCATCTAGTTTTGTTGGATTGTTGTCTAATATTAGCTTGGCGTATTGTTGAAGGAGTATTGCTTCAATTACAATATAGATAATTCAAAAGAGCTGCTTCTAGCAAACTTAATTTTTCAAAGTACATATTTTGATCTCAGTAAAGGTGCAGTTTCGTTTAGGCGATGGTCGTATGCAATGACCGCATTCAGTGAATACGTGCAACGGAAGCATGTAGTGGGGTAGTTTCCTTTGTGCATTTAACGCGTGCGCGACGCCATAGTATATCTATACAGTCATATGATTTACTTTTCGTGCATTACAAGTTTTAAGATCTTTCTGTAAACAACGTTTCTACAGTTTCAGAATTTTAGACATGATTACAAACAACTATAATAATAATATAAACAGCATTTTAAATTAAACTCAACTTTCGTTCAATATCAAACAATACTGTTACTTCAAGCTGCTGTAGTACTCTGCTGCCATCTATTGAGCTCCAAACTTACTACTTCTGTGTATGCATTCTCGTTATTCCGGATTTTACCAACAATTTTATAGTATTTTTGTACATTCTTGACGTAGCTTTTCATTCTCATCTCTGCTGAAGTTCATATTTGGCACAAAATAGTTCCAAATTCAAAGAAAACACGAATAAAAACTGCTCAACACTCTACAACGCATGCGATAGCTGCAGCTTGACTGCTCTCCGAAGGAGTCGTTGCAACAGTTGCTAGCGACACCATGCGTCCGACGCGCAAACCAAACCGGCTTCACTGATTTCCATTCAACGTGTCAATGCAGTAGCGCGTGCAGCAGTTGCTTGCGATCTTCGTATGCGAAAATCGCACAAACGAAACTGCACCTTAAGTCGTAAGAAACGCTGAGTCTTCATTTTGCATCGAACTTCATTAATATAAAACATATCGGTTTGAATCTAAGATCAGTAATCTCATTTTCAAACCGGCATGTTCTCATTTTCTATTAAATAGGAATGCTAATATCTCATTTCTAAGAAAATTATTTCTCGGTGCGCAGATGAGAACTTTATTTCTCAACTTTTAAGAAACCATTATTACCGTGTTTAGTCCGGGGCCCAAGTTAGCTTTTTCGCCTGAACCCAAAATTTCGATATATACAAGATATTTTGATGGTTTCTTTATAAAAAAAAAGGTGCGCTGAATTTGAATCTGATGGGTATACGTTTCATACCCTTGAGCGTATCGAGATATGACGTCATCAGTATGGCCGCTCTATAATACTACCTCTTATTATGACGTTGATCAACTTCCACTAAATATATCCATGTTTGGTATCAATTGAAAGCCATAGGTTCCTGAAATTAATCAAGAACAGTTTACACAATGCGAAGGACCGCTGGCAGAAATGTGTCACCAAGTAAGGTGACTATGTAAAGAAGGACTAATTCCACCATAATGTATAAGTCCTCCAAAGTAATTTCCTTCCAAGTGATTGCAAGAACTTTTTGATACTTCCTCGTATATGCGTCACAAAATTGTTAAATTTTGTAGATAGACACATTAAGGTCCAAGGTTTGTTGGTACATTCCCAAGAAACACAGAATATTGGGCCTACATCGGTCCAATACTGAGCCAGTATCGGATAATGTTGATCAAAGTTATCCCTGTACTGAGACGGTATTGGCCCGATATCCTGTGCTGCTTGGGAAATATAACATTTTTGTGTCACATATTTCGGGTTATATATAAAAGATTACTTCTTTTTCTTCGTCTTATTAGTATGATGGGACTACTCCACACATCCGAAAGTCAAAATTCTATCTTGATTTTGAAAAGGTAAGTCAAATCTCATTGCTCAAAACATACACAAAGAGACCAGCCAAGCTAACAAAATATCTGCTCAAATTGACTGTACACATTTCTACAAAATTATTATACGAGTCAAAAGATAGCGATAAAATATTTATGCGCATCATGTAGTTATACCCTCTCTATTTCAGACTAATATAAACCCCAAATTATAAGTAACAAACTATGTTAATGTCATATTAATATTCTTGTTCTTGTACTGAGATCAGAAAGCCTGCATACCCATTTCAAATAAATCAAGGGACAATAATTTTTTAAAATCTATCGTCTTTCGAGACGAGACCGAGACAAGACCAAGACTTACGTGTCGAGACTCGAGACCGAGTCGAGACTGAGGTTTACAATCGAGACCAAGACCAAGACCTGAATTTTCAGATCGAGACGAGACCAAGACAAGACTGTCCTAAAAAAATCGAGACGAGAACGAGACTGATACCAGTATCGTCTCGTCTCGATACCATCCCTAATACGAGGTACACATTATAGGACGGCCATATTGATGACGTCATGTCTCGAAACGCTCAAAGGTATGAAACGTATACCCATCAGATTCGGTTTCAGCGCACTTTTTCACATAGAATATCTTGTATATACTGAAATTTTGGGTTCAGGCACTTTGGCCCTGGACTAGTCCGCTTAAATTCGTGTTTTAAGGTTTATGTAAAGTCAAAGTCTCCAACAAAAGATGGCAGTACTATCTCCGTATATGTCTAATGTATTTTTATCACTGCCCGAAATGTCAATGCTGCTCCTTCAAATTCAAGTCTAGAAAGTTCTAACTTTCAGGGAAGGAAGTTCATAGCCAATTCTAGAGTTCTATCCGTGCCAATTTTTTATTTTCTTTCTTGTTCATTATTCAAAGAGCTTCAATGTTATAGGTTTGGATATCGATAACAACAATGAAGCTTTTTCAACAATGAACAAGAAAGAAAATAAAAACATCGGCACGGATAGAACTCTTGGATTGGTTATGAACTTTCTTCCCTGAAAGTTTAAACTCTCTAGACTTGAATTGTAGGAGCAGCATCGAAATTTTGTGCAACGATAAAAATACATTATACATATACGGAGATAGTGCTGCCATCTTTTGTTGTAGATCTTGGTTTTACATAAATCTTAAGCGGCGATATGTTTAGTACTTTTTTTTTGTTCTTCTCTTGCTTTTCACACACTTATTATTTTAAGTGAATCTGTACGAATTTCGATTTCGTAGTAACATATGGAAGAGAACGCATATTTGTTGTTAATGAAATTAGAAACATTTTTAAAGTAAATATTTAGAAAAGTAACTCTGCAAAACTTACGAATTTAAGATTTTGGAGACGTGTTAAATTTCCAGCAAAAATTTATTTTTCTTTCGTTTTTTACACCTTTCATGTAAAATAATGTTATTTAGATATGTTCTTAAGAATATACTTGATCATTCCCATCTATAAATAGTGACTTTAGTAACACGCTGTACATATGTGTGTTTGTCCATGTATGTCTGTCTATATAATATGTTTCCACAAATCGATTCTTAGTCTGGTGGAATATTGAAAGAAATGAGGTAAAAGAAAAAGAAGATAGTCTGCAGTGATAAAGTTAAAACCAGTGCTTTCTCCTCCTCTTTTGTGAATTGCTTTGCTTGCATCCTGGGAGGCAATGCGTGGCGTAATGGATATTGGCCAATTGCCCACAAGAACATGCATTGCTAGTCTTTTTAACTGGTCAAAATATGGACCTTCTTTCTTGCATTACTTGCCGCTGTAACCGGTGGTAGGTAACATATATTTACACATGGCATATGTTATGTGTCTTGCGGGTGCTGCAATAGCCGCCCAGGTGATGACAGCCAATATATATTTTCGTTCCTTACTTGTACCCAATCTTTTATTTTTCTTTCTCTCTATGTGTGGAGACTAGCTTATTCTGTATATGGAAGGTGCCGTAGCAAGCAAGTTGTAAATAGTTTCTGAAAAAAAAGAAGAAGAAGACATGTACTATAACATATTCCGAAACGTTAAGAATACTCTAATGGAAGTCAAAAGGTCACAAATGAAAAGAAGAAAGAGGGGTAAATCATTATATCACCTTCACGATCTCACATATCTGTTTGGAAGACGAATAACAATGGCGTTCACAGTGTACAAGTATGTGGTGATGGACGTGAAGAACATGTAGGGAATTGTACGAGCTTCGCTTAAGAATATATTAAAGGATATTTTTGCGATTTCACTTGATTTTCACAAAAACTAATTCCTTTATATAACAAGAGAAAACACAGATAGAATTCTATTACCATTTGAAGCGAAACAACCATGACTTACCACAATTGAATAAAGAGTAGTAAGTCCTATTGAATAATTATTAATTATAATTCTATTAGGCTAATTACTCTCAATTTAATTCTGGTAAGTCATGGTTGTTTCGCTCCAAATGGTAATAGAATTCTATCTGTGTTTTCTCTTGTTATATAAAGGAATTAGTTTTTGTGTAAATCAAGTGAAATCGCAAATGTATGCTTAAAAGGTAGTGCATATTCTTAACGAAGTTCGTACAATTACCTACAAAATGTTCACCGTCCATCAGCATAATCTATAAATCTATAGCTTTGGAATAAATAGAGAAAATTTCAAAAATGATAGTCGTCAAAGATAGGGAATACATTTCATACTAATAAAAATGCAAAATTCTAAATAAATTACGCATTGAGGAAAATTCACTGCGGTTAATGAAAACTACTTGAGTTCACGTTTCCGAAATTTTGTATATCAATAACTTTTCCTTTCTATAAATTGTAAAACCAAATAAATATCTTTCGTCGACGGGTGTTATTTGAATTTCACTTACGTTAGTTTGAAACCCTTCAATTGATAAATGAAATTTAGACTCCTGAATTCAATAGTGATCAGGTCATTGCCCAGTTGGTAGAGCTTGGAAGATCCTGGGAACGATCCCTGCAGCCGTCCATTCTGATTCAGTTTTTTTTCCCTAGGATTATCCTACGTTAGCTGGAATGGTACCTTCAAACTAGCACTGACGGACTTCCTTCTAACATCTTCTCTTCTATCTTATTCTGGACTTAACCAAAACGTCTGAAGACCATAAAATAAATTCAAATTACTGCGTAGATCAAATATAACACCTAATCGAGATGCAAAGGAATATTTGAAAATTTGTGAAATACAATACACATTTTGTTTCCATTAAACGTGACGGTATGAAGCTTAAGGCATGAACAACACACAATTCAATTACATATATGGGTTTCATTTCCATATGACATCGCAGCTAAGAGATAAATGAATTTGTTGATTTTTTTGCACGCTGCTCCTAAAATAAATGATGTATTTTAACTCCACTTTTCCTGTCTGTCCATCCGTAATGCAAACTAACACCACAACCAAAGCAGAGAGAAAAACTGACCTCAGATTTAAGTTAAGAGATTTTAATTCTAATCTGATATTGCTCAAACCTTCTCTGATGGAATTTTTGCACTACGACTAGAATGAATCCGTACTATGAATGAGTGTTTTTTTAGTATGTACCTGGAACCGCATTTCTGAAGAAATTCTCCTTGGAATTCATTGGTTAGAATCGGTCGTAGGGTCTCCGTCGCAGCGTCTGAGGACGACCGGAAACGTTTCCCACCGAGTCGTTGTTTCATACGACGATCCTGCTCTATCCTCTATATATCCTAGACCTCGCCTCCTGTGATTTTCTTCTGTTCAGTCATCGTTTCCAGTTATCAACGGAGGTTACCACCGCTGCGGCAAAGACTCTACGGTCGATTTCAGCCCATGAATTCCAGGAATTCTTCCATCAGTTGAATCGCGGCTGCAAGTACTACATTAGGGCTCAAGGACATAACTTTACCAATGTATACCAATTATGTGCTCAAAAACACTCAGTATAAGAACCTCTATTTATTCTAGTGGCATGTGCCACTCAGCCTCTACCACACTGGCGGCGCTAAGCAGTAGCAGAGAGAGACAAACTAGCTTCAGATTTGAATTTAGTGTCGTCGACTTCCTCGATTGCTTTGAATCTGATGACACCTTTATCTTTCCATATAGTTCTTTTTTCTTTTCAACAACAGGTTGACAAATATCCGGAAATCAATATTCCGGTTTCATCAGTTTTCCGGCATGAATGTCAGAGCGCATTTTTTTTAAATTTACCGCCTTTGTGCCACTGTTTTCTGGAGGCGCCGTTTGTATTTTGACGGCGCTGTACTTCAGAATCAGATGCTTGGTCATACTTACTGCCGTCTGCCCACACTTACCTGCGTTGTTCGTTTTTCCAACGCTGGATGGCAATGCATTACTTGGAAATTTTGTTAAAATTCTTACGGGTTTTACTGACATTAAAGATCTTTTAAAATGAATCTTATTTAAATTTAAAAATTAGTTGTCTAGTAAAAAACTAATTAAAAAAATTAATTAAAAATTTATCTTTATAAATTCTCAAACACCCAATTTGCTTTTCATGTAGTGTTTAATTTTGTTTCTTTAAAGCACTGTACAGGTAGTCCTATTCTGTTAAATACATACAACATGTCCATAAAACATGCGCAATTTTCGAAAATCCGGCACTCCTCCGGTCCCGAGCATGTCGAAATTTTATTGTCAGCCTGTAAATGCACTTTTGTGAATTTGGACATACCACACTTGGAATATTCACGATTTTTTTCACCATCACTTCTCATACCTTCAACAATATACATTGTTCTTTAAATTTTGCAACACTTGATTTAGGAAGGTAACTTAAAGAATGGAGACTTTTTTTTTCTCAACGCAAATGAAAGGGGGAAAATAGTACATTTAATACTGAGTAATGTTAAAGCGAAGTTTTAAAGGTGAACATGGGCAGGTAAAAATATCATAACCCAACTTGCTGCTCTGAAAGTGAAAAAGTTTGAGTTCAATTGAAATCAATGTTATTAAAATATTATTTTAAAAAAACTTTTAAATGCAAACGTTTGTAAAAGAAGAGATACTAAAAACTAGAAAATAACTTTTCAGTTGCCGCTATTTTCAATTTCTAAGAATTATATAACTAAAACCAAAAAGCGTGTGGAGCTTATGGAAAGCTTTATTTATTTATTTATTTTAAATATGGACTGTTTGGCGTCTTTGGTTCAGGCTGAATTTTAAGGTAGATAGAGAATAGGGAGGATATCAGCCAGGACCTTAATTTGAGGGACCACCACGACATTTTCCTGGTCAAATTGGGGAGGTGGGATCCTGGAAAACCTTAGTCAGGATGGTCGGATACGGGGTCCGAACTCGCGTTCCTACTAATTGTCGATCCGAAGTCTACGATGTTATTGTCTGAACTACTGGAACTGGGTGCTCATAGAAAGTGGTATCCATCTCAATGTTAATCAGTGGCGTATTCTCGGGATAGGCAGGGTAGACAGTATCTACCCAAATTTTCGATAAATACATTTAATTACTTTTGTATTCACTGCTAATGAACTTTTAATTGATTTGAACTTTCATCACCAAAATATAAGCTATTTACTCCCTTATGTGACATACAGGTTATAATGTAAAAAAAAAAAGCTACAAAAAATAAAATATGTTATATTCTACAACATTCAAAAGTACTAGTGTAAACTTTTCCATTAGCTCCAAAATGGCTGCTTGTTTCGTTCACTCTGCACTCTATAGCGATCTAAAATTCCAGTAGGCGACAGAGGGGACTGAGAAATTCGAGCAGGGAGTCACTCCTCAACTGTCTCGCTTCAGTAGCTTGGCATGGATCGCGCTCACGTGCGTATTGGTTATACTCAAGGTTTTTAAAGGACTTTGCTTGCTGTCACACGCATTGAGATAGACATGACTGTCTCTCCTTGTACAGCATATCCATAAGTTGTTCGCGGGCAGGGAATTAAAAGGTACCAAATCGTATTGTCGAACATGGGAGCTGAACAGAAATAAAAAATTACATTGTTTTAATAATAAATATCTATCGCTCTAGATATTTTCTGGAGTGCTTGGTTGTCGGAAACCATGTCTAATAACATAGAGAACACCCGTTTCCTCAAAAAAATAATTGTAAGATTGATAACTTCGTTCTCAAAATTGCCTTACTTGCGATTTATACGCGGGAAGGACATTGATTCTTGCTGAGTGATTTGTTTTTTTGTGTAGTTAATTTGGAAATGTTGTAACTAAATCTAGGCTAATTTATATCTTTTGATCTTTTGAATTTTTTTAATATTAATTAACTAATAAAAATTATAACTTTCTCATTGTCGATGTCACTTTTGCCACGACCGTAGTTTTCCACTGTTAAAATAGGCTCTCAATTTTTATTGAGTTGACGTAGATCACTTCAAAACACTGTTAATTATATTTCTAAAAAGGAAAGAAATTTTAGAGTTCGATGTACCGCTAATTAATGTTGGTTTCTGTAATTTTCTGAAATGTTTTTTCGTTGAAATCCGGAAATAAAATAAAAATCGAGTCACTTTTTTTCCATGAGAGATTACTAAATTTAAACTTTTGTGCTAAAGTGTTTTGAACTGGCTGCCGCTACAAAATGAACATTAACGTCTACTTAACAGTAGTGAATATAAAATTCTCACACAAATCAAGTTGCTGGAGCTCATTTTTTACGTGTAGTAGTGGCCGTGAACTCCCGCCTCCTCCCCAGCGTTTTCAGAAGTCAACGATGTAATTATTTAACTACAGAGGGTGGGCGCAGGCTTTGAATTTATTTCCAGAAGTTAACTGAAGTAAGCAAATCGCACTGTTTATTGAAAGACATTTGCCAATTTTGCTTTTCAATATTATGCTATACTTTTAGGAGAAAAAAAATGTAGCTCCCAGAATGAATCAACAATTTTCTTTTGCTTTTAATTTCCCTGATTTATTTTATATTGTATACCCGCTCTTTATACCACGCTTGACCAATGAATTATTACTATTACATAATATTTAAAATATTTGGTATACGTACGCACCCCATGCTTTAGTTTTTAGTCATATAAAGCTTGATCATCATGAATAGGTAGAAAATAGATCAAAAAAGATGGAATAGATACTATGAGGTTCTGTAGGCCTATCTCAAACTTGTTTGGTTAATCTTGAATAGTAGGCGGTGGGTGGGCTGTAAAACTTCCCTACGTTTGTGGAGAGAATAAAAAAAAATCAAAACTAGGCTCCGGCTATCTTGGATTCCAAAATGCATAATTTCTAATAGTTGATTACTGTATTGCCATCAGGCATACAAATGTGTACAAAATTTCAAGCCGATTAGTCGATGGGAAGTAAGGGAAAAGCTTGAACCGAATAGACAGATAATCCGTAGTTTTTACAGAGAAATCACCGTATTTGTAAGTGATATCACCGTAGCCGTAACGAATGTTGCACTGTACGCTAACGATATTTTCACTGTTACTGCAACAGTGAATTCACCGTCGAAATGACGGATAATTTTAACAGTGCGTGCTACTAATAATGGTAATGAATCGAAGTTTCTGTAAACAGCAATTTGTTATACGTATAATTATTAATCAATACAACAAGTTTTGCAAGGAAAGAATATACTGAATTGTTAAGCAAAGGCTTATTTTTCTTTTCTACGTGTATAACTGTGGCGTTTGATGAGGTGTAAACATGCAATTTTAAGTTTTATTACTATAGATTACACACATGAAAGCTGTAGGCTTAATTGTGCTCATATCATTTTTTATTGTGCATTTGTAGTGCGCATTAGATTCATATTATTCGTTTGTTGGTGTCCGTGTTTTGTATAAAGTCTATGAGGAAAACTATTTAATTGTTGCAATTCTTTTTTTTTTTTTTACTTGTTTTGAGTCATTTAAAGAACGAAAAGAATGGAGGCGGAGAACATACAATGAAAGGCTATAAACATTGACGATCGCCTTTTGTGGCATCTCAACTTTATACAACCAGGTAGGACAGTTTTAATGGCAGCATGCGGGAGGAGCCGCATGCGATCAAATCACGTGATCTGTAATTTAAGAAAAAAAGTTTTTTTATGACGATCACTTTCCAAGGAGCCTGTCTGTCTCATTTAGGTTGCTGTAGAGTGGGGGAAAGGATTTCTTTGAAAACAGTGTTAGCATCTTGTCGTTTTGACTACTTTGCTCCACGTGGATGGGACGTCTTTGGCTAAGTATTTTGCTTCAAGTTGGACAGAGGCGAGATTTTGCGGGTATATTTCTCTTCCGTAAGGTGTTTCCCCAAATGTCAGGATGATTATCGTTGGGGGATCCCTTTAATTCTTTTAACTTTATCAGAGTGCGTAGCTCGAACGCTGCCAATTTGTTTTACCAGCCAATGCTGTGAAGTTTTATAAAACGGCTCTGTCCACCTGACGGTCGACAAGATTCAATTCCACAACTACTAGTGCTATGCATGAGTTTGAGGTGTCATTGGAAAGATCTAAACGAGACTATCTCAAACCCGTATAGATCATACACGTGTATTGCAGGAGTGGTGCAAGAGATGGGACAGTTTATATCTTAGAAACTACTAAAGCTAAAAATGTGGTTGAGGTGTCGATGGAAATTTTCTTACCGTAATTTTTCCAACAGAATGTTGATCATCCAAATAGAATACTCGGTGCTAAGTCTGGCGGTAGCGCATGTGCAGAACCCCCAGAACGGCCTACGCCTAGCATGTTTCCTTAGCAGACGAGGAAATGCGACAGAATAAGGAACGAAAGGCGGGAAAAAGAAATCTGTCAACGTTGCTTCCGTAGGGAGGTCTTCAATTTGCTCGTTTCTTCATAAACTATATGTTGAATATTTACGCTTGTTGCGCCATCATGTTTTCACCTGCTGCAAGTCGTAACTCGTTCAGCCAATGAGAAGAATTCAATTTTACTCAATTAGGTTTCATCATTTCTTTTTATCTCCCAGATTCCCTTCCAGTAATATCACATTTCCTTTCAACGACGGTTGATCTCGTTTACATAAGGTTTCAGTATTTTCATCCCTCAGCAATTAATCTAAGGTGTAAACAAAATCCATATAACAATAACTTACGGTTTGGCAGATAAGTAACACATCGCACCGTGCTCCTTTCACTCGCTTCCTTGGCCCCGATTAGTCAGGCTTTGTTTCGTTAGGCTGTGACGAAATTTTCACAAGACAAATGTGCATTAGGTACGCCACTGATTGATTATCACTGCACACGTGTCACAGCACTACCGAAAAAAAAACAAGCTACGCGCGACACTAACACCGCCTAGCTCTCGCAGAAGAAAACACACAAACAAAAATATGAGGCATATTTCATAAGGCTATCCACCCCTTGATTCTAATCCCATCTCTAGTCCAGGAATAGTGTTCTGCAAGGAACGTAATCAGTCAAACTTCTGATGTGCTTAGTTCAAGCTGCCTGTTTATCGTAGATCATTTAAATTAACTAAATAAATGAGCAGATTGATAAGTTGTTAACTGGTAGAGAAAGTCGCCTCTACCATTAAAAGATAAAACATTAAATAACTAAATATTGATATAATACTTTCAGGAGTAAATTTTAACTTCGATCTTCCCCGTGCTCAAAACTATGGTTGATTTATTTACAGCCTTTAGGGGTCTATGGCTCGGGATAGAGTAAAGGTTGTTGGAAGTAGTCGGCTGAGCTTAAAGGTATCAATCCGACATTTGCTTGGTGGGACTGAGGAGAACCTTGGAAGAACTTGTCAGGATGGTCGGGCGCTGGTCTCGAACCAAGGGCCTTCCGAATGCTAATCAAACGCTCTACCGACTGAGCTCCTAATGCTCAGTTCAATTTCTTGTGTAACTGATTCTAAGAATCTTCATTGCTTGTTCCTTAAAATATTAGATGTCAACACTGAATCTGATGGTTGTTTCGTTTTGCGTTGTCTAATTACTGTGGAGGCAGTAAAATCAATCACCATATAACAGAAGTTGACGTGAAGACGATTTCTTGATACGCTTTTCATTACTTACTTACTTTCGGAAGTTGCTCTTACGCCTACATAATTCCTCTGGTAAAAAAAAAACAAAAAAAAAACTTGTATTTACGCCCACAGGATTTCTTGTATTTATTACCTTCTCTTTTGTCTGTATGACGTAAAGTTTGTAGTTACAATAAATCATTTATTGATATTGTTTCTTTATCGTGTAAATTCAGAATATTTTTTATAACAACTTTTTCTCATTATTCTTAACATAAATACTATCTCACGTCCAAACACAAAATGCTCTTGCCTCGTAGTTGTAGTATACATAGGATCATTATATTTTTCTCTAAGTATGTGGTTTCTTCTTATTTTGGTGTTACTTCCTATCAACTGTCTACGAAAGTGCCTTCGTTTGTTATTCGTATGCGCATAGGGTGTTTGGAAAATGACGGTCAGAAATTAAAGAACAAGCTCCTTAAACCGAAATAAGAAAATAGTTCCTTTGCAAGTTAACTAGTTTCGGAATTTTTGGTGTCCAAGTGGTGTGCGGCATCGTCTCAAATGACGACAAAAGTCGACGTTAGACTTAGGAAATTACAATTAAAATTGTAGCAATATGTTGATGTGAGCGAAATTGGATGATTGCAAGAGTGCCTCGTATAGGGGTGGTACCAAGTAGAAATTTAATGGCTAAGGAATTAACGTCGCGCAATAGATAATCCTAGAAGCATTGTACTGGGCCAATAACGCGGATGGCCAGCATGGTTGCCCGTTCTGAATCAATTTCGATCAACATTGGCGTGGTACGATATTTCGACATGCAACGATATTCCTGAATCTTAAGAAACGTATTGCATTTGAACCAGAAAACATAGACACAAATAAACCTTAGCATAAAAAAATATTAAGTTTAGAGAAATATTAAGTCTAGCTAAAATATTTACGGCTGTCATTTATGCCTTCGTTTCGCACAGATAAAATCATTTCATCAATTCATTCTCCTGAAAGATGTCACTGACATTAACTACATATTTCATTTAATAAAAGTAGTATTATAATAGACACGAAGAAGTGATGAAGTCCTTCGAGCTTCGATTGTTATCAAAAAGGACTGCTTATGATCGAACGTCCATCTTCAGACACTTGAATTGAATTCATGATTTCAATTTACCGTTGTACGAAAGCTTTCAAGTTTATCTAATCAGATATGTTCATATCTGCTCGCCATTCAGACCCATCAGCAATGGCATTGAATTATATTTGTAGAAAGATCTTGTTTAAATTGTTGTGTACAATTGAAAAGTTTAAAGACATGCGCGAAAGAAGGAAAGAAGAAAAAAAGAATTGAAGAAGTAACAGGATGTACGATACGTCACGAGGAAGAAAAGAATAGAGCATCAGAAAGCTGCTGCGGAACAATGAAAGCAATAAAATATTTTCGTGAAAGGCAGTTGCTTCTTCAACCTGTCATTCATATCTCCAAGAAATCCCATTGTAATTCATAATAAGCAATGGAATCTCCATGTTCAACTGTTTTCTCCCCCAGACGAGAATAGATGCAATATCAAACCTACAACAAATGCTCGAACTGTTGAAAGAAAACTACTCTTCTGGCTTTGCTTACCGTTCACTGCTTTTCAGTGGAGCGGGAAGAGGGGGGAGGTTGGGGGGGGGGTCTTGCGTTCTAAGTTCCAGAAGCTTTGTAATTTGGAAAGGGTTCAGCACGTATTGAATTTCCCGAAGGTAATGAATGAGTGTTCTGAATGGTATATCTGATATTACTTATAGCATAAGAAGAATACAAGGAAAAAGCAATCAAAGTCACATTTTGATAGTTGTAAGAAAACATGCATTATGAGGTGCAAGCACTTGAATTTCAATTTATTTTTGGCCTTTAGGCACTTTGGCGTAGGCCAATTAATGGGCGAGGGTGGGGGGGCCAAAAACAAATTGAAATTCAAGTGCTTACATCTTAAAATGTGTGTTTGTTTTTTTTCTTACAACTTTCAAAATGTGACTTTATTATTTATCTTCGTAGCTATAGTGCTATTTTCAAAAGTTTGGGCTCAGACTGGTGCAGGTGAAAACTGTGGTTTGACTAGCAGGGAGAACGGACTCCCTCTCTCTCTCACTGCATTTTTTCCTTTCTCTCTTTCATTTCTGTGCGTTAGTAAAGGCTACCTGCTCATACTTCTTCCTTTCGTTGATAACAGTGAAGAAAGTGCTTTCCTGTACGATTTGACCTCGCTGAGGAATGATGCGTATCCATAACAACACCTCTGCTTTGCTTAGTGATTGGTGTGCCTAAGGAATACATTGATTTGAAATTAAGAGTATACATATGAAGTAAAATTTTTGTCCCTTTCATGTCATAGAGTGTGTCTTCACTCACATAAGAGAATCTCAACACGAAATTAGAAATTGTGTGACCTTTTCTTTTCATTTCGAAATGTACTTATTTGTTAATGTCCTTGAATTTTCTGCCTATCGGATTGCACTTTTATTCTGCTTCAAGGCAGATTCCTGACATGAAGTTTGTTGAATAAGGTGAACAGAAGGTGCTTCTCCATTAATTTTGTTTGTGAAATCATGGTGATATTAGCTCCTATGGACATGAGCTGCAGATTTCAGTTAACACCGAAGTTCAATGTGCACTAAATTAACGAACACTGAAGTATTAAAACCAAAAATCAGAAAGATGATTGAAAAGTAATAGGACTGCTTTTGTTTTTCTTTCTTCCAGGCAGACACAAAACTACTGTTTAGGTTTTTGAATTTGAATTTATTTTAAGGCTTTTAGGCATACTGTCTAGGTGGTTACGAACTTCGTATCTTAAGCAGTATTTATTTCAGGAAAAGTGTTCTGGGGAGATATTTTAGATCTTTAGAGGGGGTAAAAAGGAGAGAGGGCGTATTTTTAGCACAACAATGAAGAAACCCCTGTTTTTTAAATGTTGTTTTTAATTGGGAGTGATTGACTCAGTCTGGGGGTAATACCCCCCCCCCTACGGCCACACCTCTTAAAGGAGCACTGGAGTTGCATCACTGAAATCTTTCATGTTCTTCCACAGCGAGTGGAAATACCTCGAAAGCATCGTCATGATGGAGGAAGACGATGATTCTGTGAGATAGAAGAAGTCTGAGTTAAACTTGTGAAGATTGATAGTGAAATTTTTCAAGTGTTACGCGAGCAGACAGTGCGAGTGACACGTTTTCTCGTTCGAACGGACTCAACACACTATGCCTGAGATACGGAAATGCATTGTATGTGTGCAGGGCTTGAATTAGCGAGGGAATGACCCTCCCACCCACCTTCCCAGCGAAAATATGTCAATTCAAGCACTACATTCACGAGGTACTGTATTCGCCAGGGGATCTCACAAAGATAGATGTAGTGACTGGTATACGTGTACAAGAAAACTAGTGGAGTGTAGGAGACAATTCTAGGTTTTTGTTTTTAAATATACGGTAAATTGCAACGTTGGGACGTATCGAAGAGGTTCGTTAGAAATCTTCCTAAGTTTACAAGGGAACTTCACTTGGTGTCAGCCAAGTCGGGGAATGGGACAAGACTCTTCCGAAAACACATCATAAATAAAGAAGAATTACAAATTTGTGACCCTGGCAACCGCAAGAAAATTATAGAAACCCCAATTGTTAGTTAAGTATTAGTAATGCGCAATTGATGTATGAAATATGTACTGGCAATGGAATATTAATTGAAAAAAAGGGAGATAAAAAGTAGAATAATACGATATTTATCCTCGACGAAGATGACGTTATTTGTAATAACAAATGAAAACAATAAAGAAATAAAAGGTTGACCTTTGAAGTCGTGAATGTTTCACGTAGCATATGAACAACGGCTGGTGGGTTTATTCGTTTCATTTTCTGAAATAAAACAAATAACATTGCATGTTAGCATTGTTTCAGAACAGCCCCTGAAATTAATTTAATTCAATTAACTAAATTATTTAAATAATTCTGTGCTGCCACACTCTCCCTACTGCTCGCTGCTGGACTCCCTAGTGAAAATTCCTAGTAAAATAATCAACATCTGGTTGATTACTTGTCAAGCTTTGGTTGATCAACTTTGAATTTACAAAACCGTCCACACCCAATAAACGGTTCTTGTAGCCATACTTCCTTTCTTTTTTCGGGCATGGTCACATATGGAAATAGTTTCATGCACTCGTAAAGAATAAAAATACTGTTGGTGGTGTGAAAATACTCCGCCCCCTCCTCCTCCTTGGAAGGCTTTTCTGATAGAATTTTGTTTGAAGTATTAAATAGGATAAAACCATTAACATTTTTAAAACTCTCAAAAATAAAGTTGCTTTGCGTAAGCTCACATTTAAAGGAATCTCATAAATTGCATTTTTTTTTTTAATCATACGAAGAAGACAAATTACCGGGTTAAGATTGGTCATTTGAGTCAAGATCGGATCCCAAGACATTCGAGTCAAGTCTCAGAGCGGGTTACATGTTCGGGTCAGGTAGGATCACCAAAAGTTTCCCGTTTTCAGCTCTGTTCACAAATACCTCTACCTGAAATAAAGAAAAACAGAAGCAGTTATTACTTTTCAATCATTCCTCGCATAACAGAATAGTCTACACTTGAATTCAAACCCATTTGAACAAGATTATCGAGTCAGAACATAAGTTTAAAAGGGACATAAACTGAGGTTTGAATAAAAGATTAACTTCAATTTTCTTTAGCAAAAGAAAACAACAGAAACACACTTTTCAACGAAGGGTTAAAATTAGATAACACACAAAAAACTTGCCTTTTAATCAGAAATTAAAGTTTCATTAAGAACGGAAAGCAACTGCTCAATACTTGTGATTCAGATTTCTCCAGATGGAGTACATCTTTTTAATTTTCACTGATTTTCCGGACAAAATACTTGCTGACGAAAGTTAAGCGTGAAATTAATGTGGGAGTTATCACTAGGCATTCAAATAATGCTTAGCATGGAAACAGAATACATTTGATTTTCTATATCCCATAATAGTATTTATAACACAACTACAATAAATTATTAAGAATAGAGATCATAGAGGTCTCTTTACACTACGAGTTTAGCATAGAAAAAATAAATACAATTAGAAGAAAATTAACTCAAATTGTTTTCAAAACTATATAAGAATAATTGATGCAACTAGCGTTTTAGAAGTTTCAGTTTTGAGAAAAGCACAACTGGAAAAAATTGACAATAAATAAAAAGTTTCCCGAAGACGTTCAGAAACGATTTCGCTTTTATTTGTAGAGTGAGGATAAAGCCACCGGTCGGCAGCTGCTCTATCTTTTGTAGAGGGGAAAGTTCGGCGTATCTGACTTGACGATTGACAGACTGACTTCCCCCTGATAAAACCGCCCACTTTTTTCCCACTTTTTGGATAGGAACCTAAGTCTGACCCATCTGTCGCCCGGACCGTAAAGGTTGCAGACAAAGTAGTCTAATAAAGCGTCAAATACAAGTTAGGAAATAATTCTAAACCGTTATTTAAGGTATTCGATAGCGGATAACTATTTTCCTTTAGATTAAATTTGGATAGGTCAAAGATCCTTTCTAAGGACAAAAATTTCTAGGCAGAAGGTTGATCTAGAAATAATAGTGTAGAAATACAAAGAGTTAGGAAACTATAACTTCATCGACGTTTAACTGTAAAACTAAACATAATTTAACTTACTATAAACCTTTAGTCCTTTCCTTATAAAAGATGGGAGGTAATAGAAAAAGCAGTTCAAATAAGAGAATTAGTACTTCACCTAAAGAACAAAGGCAAAAAAGTAAAGGAAGAAACAACAAAACAGAAACACCTAAATCTAGACAAAAAATGTCAAAAGAAAATAACAAAGAAACCGAAAGAGATAACAAAAACTTAGCAAGTAGTGCAAACTATAATCACAACGAAACATCAACTCGTAAAGAATTCAGAGGGGGAGAACTAAATCTTGACACTGTAATTGAGGAATCTTCTTGTTCAGAAGACTATTGCGTATCTCCAAGATCCTACATCTCAAAAGACGAAAATATAGATTATAGTGAACCGATTTCACCAGTGAGCCAGGATTCCTTTTCGCGCTCTCCCACTCCTTCTCCATTAAACTTGTCGGTGGTGGAAAATACTGCCAGAGTTGTAGAAGGGGACTTGACTTCCAACCAAAAAGAAAAGAGCTTAATGGAAGAGTTTGCAATGCAGGAGCAAACTAAGGTTCTTTCAGAATCACCTGATATGAAATGCAAAAGTGGCTCACGGCCAGATCCAGGGAAGGGAAGTGAGGATGGGGTGTCGTCGGACAAAGCTACAGATTCACACATATATACAAATGAAAACATCTTACCAGAAACTCCGGAAGAATTTAACAATAACAATGATAAAAACACGCCAAGATGCACTACCCAAAACAAGTCAACGACCTCAGATAACCAAATATCAAATAATAATACTATAATGAATTATTCAATTTTGGTGAAAAATGTAAGTAATGACTTTCTAAATCCTATTACTTTTGATAAAATCATATGCAACAGACTCGCTAACATTAAATTAGATATACATCAGACGATTAGACAAAACGGTTATAGGTTACAATTTAAAGATAAAGAAAATCAAGCAAGATTTTTAGGAGCATTTAAAGAAAGAGAATTTGGTGCAAGAGCTGAATTTTTGGTTACTGAAGAAAAAAGAAAGATCCCTCAGAAACCTACATCGACCACCACTTTTACATATGTTATTAGGGACATTTCGACCGACATAGTAACAAAGGAACTTCTAGATACAATCAAGGAAAAATACCCACAGGTTACAAATATAACTCGTATTATGAATGATAGGGGACCGTTGCCTTTGGTTAGAGTATTTACTAAGGATCCAAATTTGGCTAGTGGGCTCATCACAAATGGCATTTACATTGGTAACTGCAGATACAGGGTTGAAGAGTCAAGAAACTCTGGAAGACCTTTTCCCTGTCGGACATGCTACTTGTATCATATTAACAAAACATGCACAAAAAGGCCATTCTGCTACAAGTGTGGCAAGGATCATCCCAGTTACCTATGTAATCAAATCCCAAATAAAAAATTTTGTGCTACCTGTAGGAAAGTAGGTCATCGTACTGCAGCAGCTTCATGTCCTCTTCGTCCTACTCAAAGCTTCACTTCCATTCCGGATAGAATATACAGATCACCAAATTCATTTGGAAACTACAAAAACTATGCGGAGACATTAAAGGACACGAATGATACTAATACAAATTCAAATAAAAAAATCACAACAGTAACCATCGATAAAGAAATCTCTAAAACTCAAGAAATAGAGGAAATTGTTAATAAAGCTATCAATGAGCAAATAGATAAAATTTCTAAATGGATGCTCTCAGTTCTTACTTTAACTCTTACTCTTCCTGAAGAAGCTAAGACGATTTCAAAAATAAACTCAATTATAAAGGCGCCAACTGAGGAATTTCTGCAGAGACATTTGAATATAATTCAATCGATAGATGGACACATTTTCATAGGAAATGAAGAGTTTGAAAAGAAAAGAAAGACAAACGGTAAAGAAAACTTATCCGAACATAACTTAAATGATGATGGCGAATAATAACTTTCAGAGAAACCTCAACCACTTAAATGTTTGTTTCATAAATATGAATGGCATTAGAGAAAAGCTGTACGAAATTACACAATTGGCAGTAGACGAAAATTTGGACATTATTGTAATAAACGAGACCAAACTTACTCAAAATATTAAAATTCATATTCCAGGCTTCAACATTTTTCGAAAGGATCGCTCAGACGCTACAGGTGGGGTGGCCATAATTATTAAAAATTCTATTTCGGCAACTGAAACTAATATCCCAAATTTATATGAAGACAATCAAACTACTCCTTTAATCATTGAAATACAGCAAAAGAAGGATCCAGTGTACATTGCGACTCTATATTCGAGCCCTACTATGGACATTTCAAACAGTCTACCGTTCTTTACTTACCTTGAAAAGTTTAAAAATCTTGTACTAACAGCAGATATAAATTGCCAGCATTCAATGATGGGTGACTTGAAGACTGACACTAATGGTGGGAAATTGTTTAGATTTCTTATGATGTCTCCTCTTATTAACATAAACGTAGGACCTACGAAATTCCAAAATGATACTGAAACTTCTCCAGACAAAATTATTCTATCTCCTTCTATGACTAATGTCTTAGCATCCAAAAGAGTGGACAAAAGTTTGCCGTCTGATCATGGTGAGGTCTATCTCCGTTTTTACTCCTTGACAAAAAACACAAATATAGAACCTGTTTATTATAACAATTACAACAAAACTAATTGGGCAGAATTCCAGCAAAAAGTTAAACAAGAACTTTCAAGTATTAAACTACCTATTTCAAACACAGATGATATTGAAACCGTTAACAACACTCTCACAACTATACTTAAGGAAACATTAACAGCTCTGGTACCTAAACAAAAAATTACCCCAAATAGAGAGAGACTTCCAGACGAAATCATTTCAAAAATTAGTCAGAAGAGAAGATTATCAAGACTTTTTCACAGAGCCCCCAACGAATTTATTAAAAGTCAAATTAATAATATTCAAAAAGAAATAAAGTATTCTATTGCTCAATTTCGAGATAAGAAAAAAGATTTGTTCATCACAGAACTTACAGACAATTATAAAGACAATCCAAAAAAGTTCTGGAAGACGCTCTCCAGACAAAAAGGCAAAGGACATGGACACTCTCTCCCTTCTTCTTTGGACGGAAAACCGGTTTCTAGCAATAAGGAATTTATTGATATATTTTATGCAAAATTCAAGGATAAGATAGAGATAGACCCTCCTCATTACAATAAAAAATTTCAAAAGGAAATTTCGGATGTTGCTGCTAGAATTAGAATTATTATAGATCATTTTCGGGACATCACTGAATTGGATAGGCAGGACAATCACATTGGAGATGTTGAGATACTGCTTCAAGACGTCACTAAAACGGAAATTCTCAAAATAATCAAAAAAAAGAAGAACACTTCCCCTGGACCTGACGGAATCCCTTACATCGCACTACAACGCAGTCCTACCGAACTACATACCATTCTAACTTCACTTTATAATGCTTCACTCAAATTAGGCTACATCCCACTTTCCTGGAAAAATGCATTTACAATTTTCATTCCAAAACAAGGCAAGAACAGTTTTCAAACAGCAAATTACAGACCGATCACCTTGACGAATACAATGGCGAAGATATGTGAAACGGTCCTTTCTAAAAGACTGAATAGTTATCTGGAGGAAGCTAACTTAATATCTAGGTACCAAGCGGGATTTCGTCAGAACGTCTCTACTATCGACCAATTAATGAGAATCGTGACTGATATCCAAATTGCCATGAACAAGGGATGGAAATCTGCCGCTGTGTTCATGGACTTAACGTCGGCATTTGATACAGTATGGCACGACGGCCTACTGTACAAACTGTATTTGTTAAATCTTCCCATTTCCACCATTAGATGGATTTCTCAATTGCTCACAAATCGAACAACTAAAATAAGATCTGGCGAAGAATTTTCAGATAACATCTCAATTCGCAGAGGGGTGCCACAGGGGGCGGCATTAAGTCCAATTTTGTATTCATTATATGTCAATGACACCCCGAT
>JAGDQP010008121.1:0-10367 GCA_022664845.1 Lepisma saccharinum
CCATCCGGCCAAAGCAAATTTAGTGCGGAAGTGAACAACTGAGCAATCGCTGTATCATTGGTTTTCTCCAGTTGCTCACATACAAGAATAAATATTTGAGCTCTTGATAGTGTTCCATTGTACTAATTACAACTTTAGCAAGGAACCTTCCCATAGCATCGGTTGTTTCATCAATAGACACCCAAATATTTTCCCCCGAATTCTTTCAATGACACCCGTGTAACACCCTTAGACGCAATTTTTACGCAGTGTTGACTCACTCGGTACCTGTTCACCGATGTACTTCGACAAGAAACCCCGTAACGAGGCATTCTGTAATTTCCACAAAGGAATATCTGCCTCTATGAATGCTTTACACAAATTTGCAGAAAGCTGAGACTCGAGGAGAAATAGCGTATGATGTAATCAAGTGTTTTACCTCGCGTGACTTTTGCTTCTCAGTAGAAGCCGATTTGGGTTTAGCAGTTTCTAAGTGTTGCTCAACGTAATATTTTTTCGTACAATTCACAGACCTTTCACATAACGTACAACACTGATCCGTCGGTTATGAACACAGCGGACCCGAATTCCTTCGCATAGTTGTACATTTTGTTTCTCAGAGAAGACGCTTGTTTCGGCATTTCTGCGAGTTCGAAGCACAAGCACGCACACAAAATTCCACCACAAACCATGAGAGACCCAAAACTGCAATGACCTTTGAACAACTTTCTCTAGACTGGGTGCACCTGTGGCAAGCCCGGGAAGTGGGAGGGGAAGTCTACCCCGTGGCGACATTCTTTCAATAAATCTGGATGTCACATGACCTTGACCAGGACATTCTTTGCTTACTGCTGTAAACTTTTATTTTTAAATTTCTTGGAAGCACCGAAAATTCTTGTTGGAAAAAGGAAATTGTATGCAGTTGGTTCAGTCATATTCTGATTTGAAGGAAAATGCCCAAAATAGGCAATTTAAGATATTTATGAAATAATATAGGCAATACCGAATGAAATGGGCAAAATTAAATTGCCTTAAATTGAAACTAACAGATTCCCACAGCCTTCACAACATTCATTTTTATTCTATCTCTAAAAGGAAGAAATAGGCATTTTGCCTAACATCCGGTCTCTAGTAATCAGTTACTAAACCTTATATTAAAAATATGCGTTTGAAATATTTAGCTATGGCAAGTCTTGATTAGCGTAAAAAATACACGTAGGTATTAATTTGTTTCTAAATATACAGTTCATTATCATTTTTCAAGTATACTTGTATCAAAGGATAACTTGTCATTTGAATTCTAAAACAATTCCAACTTTACTCAATTTTTCAACATAATAATATTTTTCTTGAGTTGTCTCATTTTTAATGTAATACTGTTTTCCTTGTGTTGCTTCTAAACAGAATAAAGTTAAACAATTGGGTTATATCTGGTTTTGGAAGTACAGCAGAAAGTTGTCTTTTGTTTAGCCTAACTTTGGTTGGCTTGCAATAGAGATATGTAATTCTTGATGACTAACCTAAGTTGGCTCACCTTTTCGTTTATCAACGTGCTAATACGATTTTACTTCATTATACTTTTTGAGTTGAAAAGCATTAATCATTTTACGAAAATATACATTTTGCACGAATTAGAGCCCTGCCAGCACCAGTCCCGACCCGCAGTCTAACCCAGACCCAGCCCGCTCTGACCCCTACCTCGTTCAGTTCTGTCTGGCCACAGTCTAACCCAAGCCCAGACCAGTCCGACTTGGTCCGCCCAGACTCCTATCTCGTTAAGCTCCATTTGGCTTGCAGTCCACATGTAACTTTCCAGCCCGCCCGGCCCGTAGGCTCCTGCCAACCTCGGCCCGCAGCGATGACGTAAACTAGGAATTTTGTCTTTGTCTGTCTCTGTGTATGTTAGTAATCTAAATCTACATGCGTACCTTGATTTCCACCAAATTTTGCACACGTATTCCTTAGATACTGGGCCAGGTAGTGCAAGTTCCGGGTTTGGTATTGCGTCTCATTTATCAGTGTGGCAAATGTTTATTTTTTTAAATTGCTTCAATGTGGTCGTATCAGAACCAAGCTTGACACACACATTCGACACAATACAAAAATTGTGTGAAAGTTTCCGTCCCCAAGTGTCAGTGTTGCCACCTGTTACATAAAATAGTTGGCCTATTTTTTTAAAACCTGTATTTTTTTAAATTTATACAAACGTCTAAATATAAATCGACACACGTCCATTGATAAACACTAAATTCTGTATACATATGCGTTAGGTATATGGTTGTGTGTCGTGGAGATACTATGGACACCATGGGTGTCAGTGTTGCAAACAAATTGCTAAAATTTAGTATATATAATTGCGCCGACATTTTTGGCTTTATTAGCAACAGACTTAGCATGTAAATACTGGGAAATTTCACAAAGGTACTGAATATATCACAGGCGCCGAAGTAGTCAGTATTGTCAACTAATTTCGAAAAGAACATTACTTCAAATTGCTTCCATACATTGCACATATCTGCACCAAACTTGTCAGGCAGCTTAATTTTGAGCAAAATTACCAACTGAACACCAGCTTAGTTACTGGGACAGGTCATACAGGTTTTCCAGGCGCCAAAGTTGTCAGCGTTGCCAACCAATTTCGAAAATTTAATACATAATATTGTTGACCGTATCTACACCAAATTTGACATTTAGGTAGACTACTAGAACAGGTACTGTCTGCACTGCAGTATTGGCAAACAATTTTAAGAACGGTACCTGCTGTGAGTGATGCCAACATATTTTATTGATCATGCACCAATGGGTGGATATATCACCAAGTTGTTAATACCTTCCTCACTTAGGTTTTCTAGGGTTATCCTCAGTTTCAGGATACAAATATCGAGTGTTACCTTAAGTAAGATCTTTGCTGCTACCTTCCTACTTCGTACCCCCAAATAGTGCTCGCCGAGGGCTATCATCAGCAATGTGACGAGCTTAGGTCCTTGCTGCGTGAACGGTTCATACAATTTAAAGTATATAAATAAGTTAATTGACACTTAGCAATACTCAAAATAACACCAATGTATTTAAAGAAAATAGATAGTAGCACGTGTTTTCACGAACATGGAAGGGAAACTACGAATCAGAATTAATCTATAATCATTGTCCGTAAATGTAAATTGTTTACCGAGGCAATTTGTCAATGTTGGAAACTGGCGGATTGATACACCTGAAAGTAACATACATGGAAACATAAAACATGAAAGTGAGCGTTGGCTCATCAATCGGAAGATCCTGGGAATGATCCCAGTGGTCGCCTACCGTGACAGGTTTCGCCAGGGTTTTTTCCGGTCACACCACGCAATTCTGATATCTCCCAAAATGAATTTCGTTGCCTCCCAAGATGAAACTAGTAACCTAACCTACCGATACCTGACCAGAAATATACACGTGTCTTACGTATATCATGAGACAAAAAGTATTAATCTAGTTATTAGTGCTAACAGGCACAACATTTGCATTTTAATATGAATCAGTATTCAGGGCCGCAAAACACACGGGTCGCACAATGAACGGCAGTAAATGGCACGCCACCGTGAGAACCAAATAGTTAATTTGAATTTGCCTAACCTAACTAAATCTTTGTTAGTATAATATCAGCGTTATTGTGTCATTATTTCAACGGAACGGTCGTTAAACTCGGAAAGATCGCATGGGGAATTCTGCCAGAATTTTCAGTTTCAGAATATATAGCCGAAGTAAGATGGCGTAAGTAGAGTTTTGTATAGTTTATATCGATTTCTAAATGTAAAAATCTTCAAGTTGGTGTGTGTGCTCTACGATTTATAGCACACACCCATTATCAGCTGTCTGGAAGAATCTTTGGATCCCATACAGAAAAATAACTCCCGACTCAATGTAAATCTAATACTAAGAAGTGTTTTTATTAGCGGGATGTCAAATCTGTCTTTCTATTTATACTTTTGTGCATTCAGTTAAATTCTTAGTATCAAGCCATGTGAAGTGTTCGTTTTCTTATGTCTTATAGATAGGTGCTATCTTCTTCGTTCTAGATTAAAGCATATGCTTGAAATGGCAAAACAAATTCCTTCTCGTTACGAAAGGAATACTATTTATGTCCGTGTCAGGCTTCAACATATAAACCCCAAATATGAAAGGTAGGACTGTTCGTAGATATTACATATTTCCTTGGCATCATCGTCCAATTGATTTACAACGACACGGGATTATTTAAGCTACATCTTACTATTTCAACTTGATATTTGAGTTTCAATTTATTTAAAACCTTTAGGAAACCTCGGTTAAGGACGAATATTTCCTCTTAGGGACAGAAGTGGTTTGAGCTCATGTAAGCTATAGGTCCCATTAGCTATATTTTCCCATTCAGTAGTTAAATTTCGCATAGGCTACTACGTAAATTCCCGTAGTACTTGAATTCAGTTTTAATGTATCATAGTAAAAATCACGTATGATGCAAACATTTTATTTATAACTATTATATTCAAGCTACTACTGAATTTAATGAAAGTAAAAATATACCTAATTTCTTCGACGGGGCTCGAACCACCGACTCCAAAACTCACAATAACTGAAATGAGCGCGCCTTAACCAAGTACGCAATGAAGCCAGGTGGAGCAACTCACTTTAACACGTATTAGTAACATTACAAAATTAGCATACGTTCCACCTATTTGAGTCATTTTTGTAGTTAAAAAGATAGTTTTGGTGTTTTGAATTTATTGAAACGTGTTGTGCAGGAAAATATATTCACTTTTTCGTCAAGTAATTATGAATATTTATCTTTCTTCTTAGTTTTCTGTCCTCAGAAGTTCCCAAGTAGGTAATTGGTACAACGCAAAACTAGAGGTTCCCCTTGTTTAAGCATGCGACTAGTATGTTACTAACTTTAAGCGCTATTTGCGCACATAATTCGTTTATGAATACGACTTCGCCTAGTCAGCTGTTAGTCACTCGTTAGTACAGCGTTAGTCGCTTCAAAAAATGTCTCTAATACGGCTGGAAATGTTTGAAGGAACAAAAATATGTGTGTTGTATTGCTTGCAAACGAATATTTGGATACACGTGCAGTAAATCTGGAACTTATCATTACCTTCGACACACACTAGAGTCTTTTGTTGTAAAATGGGGCTTGATGAAACAAACGCAGCAACAACACATGTACTTTGGTTATTTTCTCTGTGTATTTGAGCCTTCTTTCTCGTTGGAGTATGGCAAGTGTTTAGCGATATCGTTTGTTAATAAAGACACCGGAGGAAGGGGGCAAGCGAGCGTCCAGGGTACCTAAATCTATGTATTGAACAAGTGGCGTAGGACAAACGTTCTTACAATTTTTCGAATCAGGATTTGCGTGCGTAGATTTCCACTGCCAGGTGCGAGTCCTGGTTTGTAAAACGTTTATGTAATGAATTCTTTCGAAAAAAAAATATGCAGAGCACCACGCCATGCTTTACCCCGGCTTAATTGTTTGATATTAACATTCTAAACGAGCTTGAAAGCTTAAGGACAGAACCTACAGTTCTCGGTAATGTGGGCTCCGAACTACTCTAACCAAGAAATATTGGAATGGACGAAATGCCAGAAATCTGAGAATATTATAATATTCTAAACCTCATGAGGACTGGCTTAATTTCCATATCCACATCCTTAGATCCTCACCATCATTAGTACTCAATTTTGTTCTCGCTTTCATCTAACCTTTAAGTGTGAAATTCAACCTCGACTTGAGATGGGACTTTATCCTCGACCTCACTCAACCACAACCGAATAACCTCGACCTCACTTAACCTCAGCCTCAATCAACCGAGCCGCCGTAGCTCAATGGTAGAGCATTGGCGTAGCATTCGCGAGAGTGTGGGTTCGATCCCAGGCGAACCGACCATCCTGACTGAGGTTTCTCCAGGAGTTTCCTCAGTCTCGCCAGGCAAATACCGGGATGGTCCTCATCCTTCCTCACCCTTATTGTGGCCTGAGTCTTAGATGCCTAAAGGCCATAAATTCACTTCAAATTCGAGCTCGATTTGACTCAAATTTCAACCTTATGATGAAACTTCAACCTCGACCTCACAAACTTAAGCTCATGTCTAGAGGTCTTGGAGAGATGAGGTTGAGGTTGAGTCTCGTGAGGTTTAACACCTGAGTGTGGTCGATGTTGAAGTTTCATCGCGAGGTCGATGTTGAAGTTCCATCGTAAAGTTGAATCTAAAATTCCATCGTGAAGTTAAGATTGAGGTCGAGGTTGAAGTTCCTTCGAGTTGTTGAGTTTGAAATCCTACTGTGAGGTTGTGATTGAGTGAGGTCGAGGTTGTGGTCCCACGGTGAGCTTTAGTTTGAATTAGGTCAGGATAGAAGTTCCATCTTGAGGTTGAGGTACAGTGGGGTCGATGTTCAGGTTCCATCCTTAGATTGGGATCCAGTAAAGTCGATGCTAAAGTTTCATCGTAAGGCTGAGTTAGGTCAATGTTGAAGTTCCATTGTGAGGCTGAGGTTGAAGTTCTATCATGAGTTGGACGTTAAGGGAGGTCGAGATTTAAGTTTTATCGTTTGTTTGAGGTTGATATTCTTTCGTGAGATCTAGGTTGATAGAGCCAGAGGTTTAGTGAGGGGAGGGTTCAGTCGTGAGGTTAAGGTTCAGTGAGGTCGATGTTAAAGTTCCCATGAAGTTGAAGTTGAGAGCGGGCGAACTTGAACTTCCATAGTCAGGTTGAATCTAAGTAAGGTCCAGATTAATGTTACATCGTGAGGTTGAGAGAGGTCGGATTAAAAGTTGTATCATGAGGTTGACTTTGCAGTTTTATCGTGGAGCTGAGGTTGTCATATCGTGAGGTGATGTAACCTGAGGTCGACGAAGTTCCATCGTGAGTTGAGGTTGATTATCTAATACATATTATGCACAATTTGGTGTAATTCAGTAGACACATTTGTATAAGTAGAATTTAAAATAGGTTGATAACACTAACAACGGAGGTGATTTGGAACCGGAACACTCACAATATGTGTTAAATAATATTTGTTCAATTTCCAAAGACGTGGAAACAACTTTTCCACTAAAAAAAATTAAAATGGGTTAGCAACACTAACAATCTGGGCACAATATCATACTTGAACTCCTAATGCACATGCATGTACGTGTATAATACCTAATGCACGTAATGCATTTCCTAAGGTTACTGTCTTTTAGATCAAGAAGACGATGACGATTAACGGTTGGAAGATGAAAGTAAAGTATGTGGGTGTTAAGAGCACAACAAAACGAACAAATCATTGATCTGAAGCGTCCAGTTTTCTTGTATTTCTTTAACACAGAACAACTGTAACATGTGTTGCGAAGATTTTTAGAAATAAAATGTGTAGTGCAGTGGCTCCATCTTGACTTTTTTCAGACGACCCTTGTTCGATTCCCAGCCAGAGCAGTGTTTTTTCGACAAACATGATAGCTTCAACTATTTACAGAACTCAGAGATTCTTCTTGGGTTGGAGAGAGAACAAACATTACTAGCTGGAATCAGAAAGTAAACCGTGTGTTTGCGTTTGTTCTTTAGGATAATAATAAATTTAGTTTCAATGTTTTCATTGATCTCTCTCTCTATCCTTCTCTTGCTTTCCATGACTTCGTCAATTCCATTTTTGTCTTTCTCTCTTACTCATTCCTTCTCCCACACACACACACTCTACCATTATGTGAGTGTGTATATTCTATCTCTGCAGATTATTATAAACATTAGTTTATTCGTGTCGTGAGGAAAATGTCCCGGTACTACCTCAGTCAGGATAGATGGCCTTACTAGAACCTTTCGATTACTAAGCCAACGCTATAGCAACTGAGCTACGGCCACTCGATCAATTTCGGTCATATTGACACGGTATTAAGAAGCAATATGCCGATTAACAGAGCGATAGGTTTATATATTATACTCGTTGGGTTTGGCTCTTATTTATAACCTTTACGTTCCTATGGATCACTCCGAGATAAGGCGTTGCGAAATGCGGTAGGGAGTCGGCCAGGTCCATCCCGGTACATGGCTAGTGTGGTTGACGAAAACCTAGAGTCAAAACAGTCACCCGTTGGTACCGAACCTAGGACCTCCCGAACACGAAACCAACGCTCTACCAAGTAAACTATGGCCGTTTAGAACAAAACATACTTTTATCGGTGTTTATCACACACACACACACACACACAAATTATTGTGTGTGAAGAGAAAGATCTTTATATATGTTTCTATCTATATATATCTATCTCTCTATATATATATATATATATATATATATATATATATATATATATATATACCACTACAGTCAATAAGTTCGTGGACTGGACGCAGTGTGGCGCTAGTGGTGTACTATAGCTCTGAGACGTGACGTCCTGGAGAAATCAGTGGAAGTTCGTCTGTCGACAAAGCAAGAGGCAGGTGTGTGCATAGAGTGTAAACAGACGTACTCTTTTGTGAAAGGAGTTGAATGCGCCGCTTCGGACTTGGAGAATGTCGCAGTTCGAGCAACGGGCAAACATCAAGTTACGCCAAAAACTAGGTAAATCCGCAACAGAAATGTTGCAGATGATCAGGCAAGTGTACGGTGACAACGCCCTGGGCCGCAGGCAGTGTTTAAGTGGCACCAACGTTTAACGGAGGGGAGAAACTGTTTAGAGGATGATGAACTTACAGGGCGGCCAACAACAGTACGAACTGAACGCAAGATCGAAGAGGTTGCAATGGTGGTGCGCGCTGACCGTTCCCAGTCGGTAGACGACATCGTAGCAGCAGTACGGATCAGCGATGGTGCGTGTCACAAAATTCTGACGGATGACTTGAACATGTCGCGTGTCACCCAGCACAGTGTGCCAGGCATTCTGACAAGACCAACGTGAAGAGTACCTGATCAGTAGTGCTGACGCTGATGGAACGTTCCTGAACCGAATAATAACATACGAAACATGATGTTTCCTGTACGATCCACAACTAACGAGACAAGCAGCCACCTGGAAATCGCCATCAGCTCCTAAACGCAAAAACCCGAGACAAGACTGGTCACAATAGTTGAACTTGTTGATGCCTGAACTGTTTTTCGACTCGCAGGGAATCGTCCACTTGGAATTCATCCCACAAGGAGCAACTGTCAACAAGACTCGCTACAAGGAGATACTTCGCCGCCTACGCGAGTCAGTACCTCGTAAGCGTCCTGAACCTTGGCGCAGGAAGAACTGGATGTTGCTGCACGACAGCGCTCTTGCACATTGCTCTGTCCTTGTCCAGGATGAGCTAGCAAGGCAGCAGATTACCGTTTTGATACATCCTCCATACTCATCTGATCTCGCACCATGCGATTTCAATCTCTCTTGCCGTTTGGAAGCTAAGTTACGTGGACGTCGCTTTCATTCTCCCGAGGAGATCATCACTGCCGCAAATGATGCCCTGCGAGAGATGTCTGCTAACGCCAACATTTTTCAAACATGTTTCCAACGGCTCTACGAACGTTGGCAGACGTGCATCGCTGTCAACGGTGACTATTTTGAAGGTCAATGTGGATCTTTGTGTGTGTGGAAGTTTACGCCGACCACAGCAACCATGACGACAACTAGGCTCTACTAGTTGCCTATATTCTAGGTGCCAGTCCACAAATTTATTTACTGTACTGGTATATATATATATATATATATATATATATATATATATATAGAGAGAGAGAGAGAGAGAGAGAGAGATTAAGATTACATTTACTATAACTTTTAACTTGGCACGTAACATATTTTCAGAAATTATAAAATATAAATATCGTGCCCCATTTTTAAGAACTGATAGAAACAGACGTTTTCTTTTATCTTTCGTGCATAACGTTAGTGTTTTATGGAATATTCGATTCATTAAGAAAGAAATAATTACCTAGTAACCATAGGTTTCAATGTTCGTTTTCGTTTCTCCGTGTTTGGTAAGGATCTTTTCTACTGGAGAATTTAAATTACTGCTTTCAGTAAATTTCAGCTAGTGGTTCACCTAAAGTATAAATAGTATTACGTTCCCTATTTTGATATTTGAAATGAGACTCTGTAAAGTTTTTATTATTTGTTTCATACTACAGAAAATCATATCTTTCCAGAACCCAGGACGTGATAATATTTTCTCTTAAAGAAAGAAAAATTCCACCCTTGCTCGTCCACGCACACTCTCTTAAAATCACTCATCGCCCACAACGTCATTTGGGTGGCCTATTCTAGGCGTAGAGCAAAATCTTGTATAATAAAGTCATGTAAAAATTAGATTGTCCATCATAGTTTGTAACATTTCTGTTGCGCTGAATTGCTGAGTTACAAATACATAAAATTTTTGCCACTATCAGGAATTATTACTTTAAGTTACTTATTTCGT
>JAGDQP010008121.1:10767-64360 GCA_022664845.1 Lepisma saccharinum
TATGTATTTCTTTAGAAAACCTAAGTAAATCAGTTTTCTCTAATTATGAAATCACTACAGCTAGAACAGAGAGAATTATGTTGCTTGAAAGAACACTGTGATGAAACCTAGTTTCGAACTGAATTTGATATATTTATGGGCTTTAGGCCTGAGGCCTAACTTGGATGTATTTACTATGTAATTAGATAAATCTATAACACAGGCATTGGATTTTTGAACTTAGCCTCCATTATACAGAATATGTTTTAATAATAATAATAGTATAGACCTTCACCGCTGACTGCAGGCCCGTAGCCAGGACACATACTTATATTTTCGGTACATAATGAACAAAGAAACATAGGTATGTGTATTTTAATAGTTACAGAGTGATTAAATTTATGTATCTCTGTTGAAGATAAATAAAATATAACCTTATAATTGAACATGAAACAGTATAGATCTTGACTGTAGAAGATAGTCGTGTCTACTGTTCATTTGAACGTTTAAAACATTAAAAAAAAACACACACACACACAAAAAAAAAAACAGCATTTCAGTTATGTAAGTACCCTACTTTGCATTAATCATTTAATGATTTTATGTAAACTGTTGTTTGTTTAATGTTTTATGTCTTAGGAATGTTTGATCTAAGTTCAAAGATGCGTAAGCTGTAACCCAGGGATCTATCCGGGATATTGGAGTTTTACAAGAGTAGATGCATAAAACTTCTATCACGCACTAGTTGCAACTATTTTGGAATCGCGTATATTAGTCACATTTATAAACGCATGAAAAAAAAATAATATACCAATTCGTATTGTGATAACAACTCGTGTATTTTAAATGAATCATTTCAAAGATGCATTGCCAACACTTTACAAGTCACTCTACTTAATTTTAAGTACAGACAAATTTTAATGTAGTAAAAGGATTTAACCCATTTGAGAAAAGCTCGTGGTCATATAGCAGCTTGGCCGTTTTCATTATAGAACGCGTAATAGGCTTCGGAAAAAATACTTCGAAAAAAAAAGCTGGCCGAATGCATGGAACTTTAAAGAATCAACTTCACTCTTGATCTTTGTAATAAGCTGAAACGAACCCAGATAATGTTTCTACTATATACCGTATACTGTATAAGGGTGCCGATGCGAATGCACACTTCCTGTTCGAAATGATTTTTCCAGGCCACTGAAAATATGAGGAAGAATTTTAAGCTCTTTCTTTCGTGTGAAGAGTTCGTAATGAACTCTTTAATTTCATGCTTCCATTGGTATGCTTCTCGCATTTGTGTTCCTTTTAGTTTGTTAGTCGTTTATTCTTCGCCGAATCGTGTAAAAAGGTAAAGCTATCCCCTGTGCGATACGCACGCGCCGTGAACGGCGCATGGAGATGTGGAGGTAGAGCTCCACATTTTCTTGACCTACGGTACTCAGTGAGGTGGGATTGACAGTCCCACGCTCGACCGCCTTTACCTTTCCAAGGTACCCAGGAGTACCAAGGACACTCCGGTACTCAATTTGATAGAAGCCTTTGTAGCACCTCAGAGCGCCAGGCATGGGAGCACTGCGAGAAAAGTCTCCAGTGTTCTGGCCTTGATTTGAACCCGGGCCGCCCGATTCGTAGTCAGACGCGCTACCGAATCGTATAGGAGGAAAAGCTTGAAATGATGTTTTGTTCCCATTAATAGGAACTGGTGTGATTTTCCTAACTAATTGGTTATATATCAGTAATATCATTGTCAACAATGCTAAAATCTAGCCAATAATATTGCGCAGTGATCCGTAACTTGTAAAATAAAATAATTACGATTTTCAGTGGGACATTTTTATCTTCAACCCCCCGAAGGGATAAATATTTTCCTTCTCTTTCTTTCTTTTCTTTTCAGCTGGAGAAACAAGATTTGTTTACTCTTAGGGAATAAAAATACGATATAAACCGTCTCCCCAAAAGAGAACATACGATAGAAAATTTCAATCTTAAATAACTGTAAATGCCTTTTCAACAACCATCTATGGACAAAAGTTTTGACGCATATCTTATTTCAGAAATAAATATGTTGCAACGTCGTTTATATTTGTTGATTTGCAGAGTTGGACACAATTGTATGACACACTTGTTTAGAAATTATTTTCCTGATATGGAACAAAACACCGATGATAATTATATAAAAAGGCTATGTTTTCGTCGGCGAAAAAATCGAGGTCCAGAAATCGTAGCAAACTGCTTAGTTCCCATGTTTTATCTCGCAGATGGATGTTTTCGTCACCCAACGTGAGTTATTAATTCAAGTGTTAATTGTCGTTAATAGCTGTCGCACGCGGGAGGGACATGTTCATCATGGTTGCCTCTCCTTGTACTTAATTGGCAATGAATAAAATTGTATCAACCTAAGAAAAAGCTTTCTGACGTAATTGAACTTCCTGTTAGATCACTTTGCAGTTTTTTTATGGCAATGTTCTTCAACAAAAATTGTTCAGTATGTAGGTCAAATCAACAATAACTGCACTTGATGAACGCTGATCCTTGCACAATTCCATCTCTGCCCAAAACAAAATGTATTGATGCTCTTACGACTTTTGCATCGATTTACGATTTTTGATGCCGCCTTGATGACTTTACTATTTCTCAAAATTAAAATGAAATTTAAAGTGACCACCATGACTAATGTAATCTCAACATAAAAATGTAATCTTGACGTATATTGTTTTTCTTCCACCACCTATTTCGAAAGAAAATAGTTTCTATTTGTTTGCTTAACTCCTTCAAACCTCGTGGTTTTCATTCATTTGTCTCAAACAGTCCCCAGCCTATTTCTCATTTATATTTTACAGAAGTAAAACTAGACCAAAACTAATTTCACCAATGGATTTCTAGGAATATTCCAGTACAAATTGAAATATCACGTGACCCTTTTCCTAGTTATAAATTTTGGAGATGATTCAAGATAGTGGTCATTGATCTCGTACCCTCTTGCAGGCAGTGCATTCTGTCCCGTATTCATCCAGAAGCATCGATAACTTTACTCTTTTTTTTTTTTAACGTTTTCCTCACCTTGCATTTGATTCACTTGTTATCTATGGCTCATCTTTTTGGGTCATCCTTTCGTTGTTCGTTGGCCATTTCATCTATAATTTTGATTGTGGAGGTTCTTCTAGATGCTGTAAGTGTATACCAAATTTCATCAAAATTGGTCTCCCTCTCATCATGAGTGTTCCTTGTTAGTGAATGCCTCTTTCGCCATTGCTATTCTCACCTTTCTCTCTTTTTTTATTTTTTCATTTCATATTCTCACTTAACAAGATTCTTGAAGCTGGATACCAGTTCTACTTTTCTCCATCAATTTTTATGTTCGCACGAAAGGAGATGACTTTAATCAAGTTCCAAACTGTAGTAATCAACGTCAAAGACAATATTTATCGTATCGTGGCATCCAGGAGTTGATGGTGTCTCCTGTGTGTAGTCTGATGATTCGGAAACAGCATCAGTTGGTTAGGTTCTGCAAGAGCATGATTCCATCAATATTTTGTTTTCGTGGTCTTCCTTACCTCCCCAAACCACCACTACTACCTAATAAACTTGTCTCATTTTCTAACCCTTGTTTTCGTAATGACATTTTTCATACCTCTGTGTAATCCCCATCCACGTAACTTTCCTACAAAAGAGCTGTTTATCCTTCTAGCCGTATATGTAATTTTAATATTTGTGTATTTAAAGGCTTGTTGATACCCCTGCTTCAAACAAAGAGTCCATATAAGCCAAAGTTTGTCTTATATTGATCTAAAAAGGTATTTTCTCCTGAAGTTTAATAAAATAATTACATAATTGACTACGTACACTAATTATACCGTTGTGTAGAAAGGGTTTTGGGATCTTACAAAGTAAACTGTGATACTAAGTACTATAATAATATTAAAGAAAACCATAGCGTAACATCGTAACGATAGGAATTATCATGTCAGGTTAATTGATACATTATTTTGTGGCCACAATCCTACGTGTTGATTAGTTCTTATCGGAATTATACGCTTTTATCTTCCACATTGCCATTACTGTTTGGCAGCCTAATAGCATTTACTAGTACGGTACATGTTCCACATGTTACACGAGATCTGAGCATGTATTGATCAAAGTTAGCGGTGAGGAGATTAATTTGTCGGCCCTGTCGATGGGATAGTTTTACCCTAGCATATCAACGTGAACTTGCTTCTCTTTCTTCTTTTATAGTTCCCCTGGTTTCCTTGGTATCGCTTGAAATACGACCTGCTTTGTTTTCAAATGAGAGGGGATGGAATCGTTGGGGAAAGATGACTGTTTTTTTTCTTTTTATGCAACAAATCTTCCCTCACTCTGTTTTTCGAAATAGCCCTCCGGCTTAGGATAGGAACGGGCGTAAAATACAGTATTATAGTGTCTGAGATATTCTTCCTCCTTTATGTAAATCGTCCAAATTGAGCATGGCCCTATATTTTGTGCTTCATGCCATGGAGTGGGTTGTGAATTGCACTTTATGGTAAGAATATCATAACAGTTTCGCACAACTCTTCTGTGTCAGTGTATCGTGCAAAATAATGGAATTGAATGCGAGTCCTGATGCATTCGGTTGTTCTAATACCACTTTAATTTTAATACTTTCGCGTTGGACGATTTTTGTTAGGTCTTTGTAGGGTATTGTTTAAATGAACGCAATTGTAACTGTATAAGTCGTAGAACAATGAACGAGGCCATGTTAGAATTGTAACAGAACTCAAAATTGTATCATATTATTGTATAAAATTATATCTATATATCATCGTATTCAGCCATTTTCTATCCGCTACTGGATGAAGGCCTCCCCCTTTCCACATATGTCGTTCTGCTGCTATACTCATTCATGTAGCTCCTGAGAAACGCTTGATTTCATCTACCCATCTTGAATTTGGACGTCGTTTCTTTTCTCTAGAAATCCAATGTAGTATACTTGTCGTCCATCTTCCATCTGTTCGTTTAGCTATGTGACCGGCCCATCTCCACTTCATCTTCTTCGCAGTCGTGATTACATCTTTTACCTTTGTTTGTGCGCGAATCCATTCCTTTGTCTTCCTGTCCCTCCTAGTTATTCCTAGCATGCATCTCCCCATTGCTCTTTGTTTGACTTTCAATCTTTGAGTCGCTTGAGAATTCAGTGTCCAACTTTCACAGCCGTACATCATAACAGGTAAGACTTTATAATCTTTACACTTCAGACACATTGGTCGTTCGAAAGACTACATTTTATTTTCTAAAGCAAAATAACTCCATGCCATTTTATATCTTCTTTTTATTTCATCTGTCAACGTGGTATTCGATGTTTTGAGCTACGCTAGGTAAACATATTCATCAACTATGTCTATTGTCTCTCCGCTAATTTTTATTTCCTTCTTTTCAGCGTGTTGTTTATACAGTTCGCATGAAAAAAATTGCGAGAGCGAACACCGTGCAGATAGCCAACCAAAATGGCACCTTCTTATCCCATAATCGTGTCTGGTAAACAGACCCCCTCTTTCTTCTTCCTTCGTCTCGCCCATACTAAATCAGCAAAAATCATGAGCACTTTTTTTTTTTTCAAAATAGACATGTTTTAGTATCGATAAAATGAAAGAATAAAAGCGAGACGAATCAATATACGTAAGTTGATGGAGGAAAAAATTTAAACACACACAATGAAAAATTGAACCGATGGATCTATGTTAGACAGAGAATTGAGATAGAGAGTAAAGGGGAGAGAGAAGAAGAAGAAGAAGAAGAGGGAGTGCAGATAAAAATATGGAATTTAAACGTAGTAAAAAAGAACCTAATATTATAAAGTTCAGTTCCCACAAATCCAACAGCAAGATAGAAGTGATCTTTGGATTTTATATTTTTTCAGAGCAATTCAAATATATAGACGGGTGCTTGAAAATTCATTTAGTCACTTTCAAAATGGTGACCAAAGTTGATGGTCAGATTAAATAGTCATGATTTCCGGTGGAACTGCAGAGTTTTGAGACACATCTAGGATAAGTGTAACACACATGCTTTGCTAGTGTAACACACATGCTTTGTTTGCGCCAAGTTCGGTTGTAAATTCGCCCATTGAATGTCCTGGTTCGGAATACATTGTAATCAGGGATTCCGCCAGAATTTTCAGATTTGAGGAAGTGTAAAGTCAAAATTTTGAGGGTGTAGGTAGTTGTGCACTGTGTCTATCAACTTTTGACCATAAAAATGTTAACATTCCGGTAGGTTTGAGGATTTGGGGCTGATTCCTCCCCCCCTTCCGACAGGGGCCGGGGTCTGCCGGGAGCACTGATTGTATCAAACACAGTAGATACCGTAGGCCATACCTTCTATTCCAGACTACTAATGTAAATTAAACATACAAAGAAAATGAATGGATGGTAATTTCTATCAGAAAGAGACTAGATTTCATATGCAAACTTTATCAAAATGAAAAGTTACAAAGGTTCAAAGCCAAAAATTAGCATGTTCCTAGAGACATAGCAGACATTACATGTTCCACATTTTAAACGTGAAAAAGCAACACAGTTAAAAGTATGTTTACAAATTATAGAATGGAAACTGATTTTATGCCAAACTAATATAAAAATAATTCTTCTCGTGAAACAGCGAAAAACGGGGGTCATTTTCTACTCATATCTTAAAATGTATCTGTTCCGAACATCCCACTCTAGATTCCACATATTGCGAATATAACATTTTAATAATTACAACAGTAATTCCCTAGTGTTTATAACAATTCGCACAGATGTAATGAACACGGCAGAGCTGAAACGGGTCACCGGCTGTCAGGAGATGCTAGTCAGATTTTTGATTGTGTCATCAGGTTTAAGATTCGAACGCATTCGGACGCGGTGATTCGATGTAGATCTGATAACGCGGAGGATGAAGGAGAGAATTTAATTATTTCATTGCGTTTGACAGTGTTTCTTTCAAGGGTGACCAGGATCGGAGATGTTACACCGAGAACACGAAAAATATGACGCCGGAATTTCCAGTTAAATAGATTTTCCAGACCGGGTCAATCAGGTTACCGGGTCACTTACGTTTGGGTCAAGCCCTATCACCGGATCATCTAAAGTAGCCCGGATTTGGCTGTGGAACACGCATAAACAGAGAGACAGTGTGTGTAACGTAAGAGAAAAATAAAGATGAATAGAGAGAGGAAGAAGAAGAGAAAGAAGCAACGAAGACACGATAACAGTACATCAAGAAAGAGAGGAAGAGAGAAAGATCAATTAAAAACATGAAAACTACATTATCGCTATGCTAAACAACACATACACTGTTTACTCGGATTCTGACCAGTGACGCTTCATAAGTTCTCCACAACCCGGAGATGAGTCTCTGTTTGAATACTTCAGTGTATGCGAAAAAGAAACTGGCTGGTAGGGAATCGAACCCAGGTTGTCAAATGAGAAATCCAGCACGATAGCGATACTCCACAGATGACTCTATCCAAAACGTGCTTAACAAATGCTATAGTGCTTCTTTCTAAGAATAATATGAACAATGGGTCCTTCAGATCAATGACGTGTTCTTAACTGTCCTGGTAACCCCCTATATACGTTTTTGAACTTTTCCAATCAACATTCGTAAATCGTCTTTTTCTGTATAGTGACTCGGGTATTTGATTCCACAGTTTGAGGGATTCTACGTTTTGTATGAGAGGTTATGATTAAATCCTTCACGATCGCATTGTAAAAAACTTGGCTTTTACAGGGCTTGAACCTATGTAGGTTTGCTTTAGTAGTGGAAAGTCTCGGTTCGCTCGGCGTGCATCCTGGCCTGTTGGGTTTATACATATCCTAGCTTTTATTAGCTAAACTCCACATTGCTATGGTAACATTTTTGTTCACTAATTTTACTGTATATAATCTACGAGAAATGGAAGAAAGCAATTATTAATAATAAATTTGGACTTATGAAAATACATTTTGGAAGAAAAAAAGAAAAAACTTGTTCCCCCCCTGGATTCGAACCCGGGACCTCTGAATTAGTTTCTCCATGGGTTAACCACAAGACCAAACTGCCAGCTGCCGAATAAACGATTGTGTTACTTATAGTTCGAGCTCTGTGCCTGCGCGAGAGTGGGCTACGCCTTCTTCCCATGTTGGCTTTCTTTAGACGGGAACCAGGTCAGTTAGTTCGTAGTGGGATCCGAACAACTCTGTTCAATAAACCCCACGAACTTGAACCTGTGATTGGACTTTTCTTACTGTCCAGTATTTGTTTATTAAAGTCCTATATCTGTAGTATGGTGACCCAGTATATGTAGGTATAATCTCAAATAACAAATATTATTTTGGCATTAAACAGAAAATTTAAATGTTGCTATTCTTATCATGCCACGCATATATATTTTACACAGCGCCAATCTCGCGAATCATTCTTTGGAGATAAAGCTCGTGTCCCAGTTTCTCTTCCGTTTCCAGAATAAAGGACAGTGCGTGCATACATAAAATTGAATTTAAATTCAATTTTGTATTTAGTTTTAAGGCCTTTTAGGCAACTTTCGCTCAGGCCGGATGAACGATGATGGGATTAATTGGTGGATTGAAGAAAGTGGGAGAACCTCGAGAAAACGCACGCACACGCATGGGCGGATTTAGGGAGACTTTGCCCATCAATCATTTCTGAGTGACTTTAAATGTTTCATTCTAAACGATAGCTTTGCAATTTGTTATCCATAAAATAAATTGTATTGCCCCCAGGGTATCTCTACTAAATCCGCCCATGCGCACACGGTGTTTCTCCACCACAATGCGCACATGGCATGAGCAGGAATCGATCCAGCGCAGCGTTTCTCAACCTTTTTCATACCGCGACTCCTAGTACGGTTCATTCTGCCCGGCGACCCCCAGAAGTAATTTTCTTTTTTGTAATAAGCGGATTTATTTAACGTTGTATTAAATAACCTCCTGAGGGCTTCAACACACCCATGAAGGCGCGCACAAACAAATTTCCCTCCAAAAATTACAAAGAGCTACACTTTCGCGTAATATAGACATATGATGATGAATCAAGTTCAGTCCTGAGGCACGTGCTGGAGGTTTGCACATTTTTTTATGTTGGCTTCGTCCAGGCTGGTTTATGTTAAAATAAAATAAAATAAATGATCGTATTTTAATGTGGCAATACGTACCCTAAACTGGATTTGTTCCTAAAACTGCCATAATATATTCATTTCATAATTCGACATGACAGTAAGGACATGCATACACATGTGTTTACTTACCACACATTACATAGAGACAAAATGTAACACACATACTCAATCTTACATTTTCCTCGCATTTGAACCTCGTTATTCATGCCTGCTGTCTTTCGTTAAGAGATGGAGTAGGGGAAACGCGCTGGATACTTCAATACGAAAGGAAACCAACACGTTCAAACCCTATTCAAGTTGAATATTTTTTACAAAGCGATTACTTCTCATACTTAACGGAGAATATTTCCGACTGTGCAGTGAAGCACCTGACTCATTATAGAGAGGAAGACGATTTACGAATGTTGATTGGAAAAGTCCAAAACAAGTCTCAGGGGTTTACCAGGACAGTTAAGAACACGTCATTGATCTGAAGGACCCATTTTTCATGTTATTATTCTTAGAAAGAAACACTATAGCATTTGTTAAGCACGTTTTGGATAGAGACACCTGTGGAGTATCGCTATCGTGCTGGATTTCTCATTTGAAAACCTGCTTTCGATTCCCCACCAGCCAGTTTCTTTTTCGCATACACTGAAGTATTCAAACAGAAATTCATCTCCGGGTTGTAGAGAACTTATGAAGCATCCCTGGTCAGAATCCGAGTAAACAGTATGTGTGTTGTTTAACATAATGATAATATAGTTTTCATGTTTTTCATTGGTCTTTCTCTCTTCCTCTCTTTCTTGATGTATTGTTATCGTGTCTACGCTGCCTCTTTCCCTCCTTCTTCTCGCTATCTATTTATATTTATTTTTTTCTTACTTTACACACTCTCTCTCTCTTTAGGTGCGTGTTCCAGAGCCAATTCCGGGCCACTTTCGATGACCCGGTCTGGAAAATCTATTTAACAGAGAATTTCGGCATCTTATTTTTCGTGTTTTCGGGGTAACATCTCCGGTCCTGGTAACTTCTGAAGGAAACACTGTTCAAACGCAATGAAATAATTACACTTCTTCATCATCCGGGTTATCAGATCTAAATCGAATCACCGCGTCCGTGTACGTTCGAATTTTACACCCGGCGACACAGTACAAAACTTGAACAGCATCCTCCGATAGCCGGTGACCCGTTTCAGCTCTGCCGTGTTCATTCCATCTGTGCGAATTGTTATAAACACTAGTTCATTAGTGTTGTAATTATTAGAACGTTATGTTCGCAATAGGTGGAATACGAAGTGGCATGTCCAGAACAGATACATTTTAAGACATAAGTAGAAAATGGCACCCTTTTTGGCTATGTCAAGAGAAGAATTATTTTTTGATTAGTTTGGCAAATTCGTTTCCATCCTCTAATTTATCAACATACTATTACATATGTTTCTTTTTCTCACGTTTGCAATGTGGAACATGTAAGGTTTACTATGCCTATAAGGAACATGCTAATTTTTCTTTTGAATATTTGTAACTTTTCATTTTCATACAGTTTGGATTTATACTCTTGGCTCTTCCTGATAGTAACTAAGTAGAAATATTATCATTCATTCATTCATTTTCTTTTCTTTTTATGTTCAATTTGCATTCGTAGTCTTGAATAGAAAGTGTGGCGTACCGTACCTACTGGGTTTGTTAGAATCAAGGATTCCGCCAGACCTCGGCCCCTGTTGTGGGTGTCAGCCCCAAATCCTCGAGACTACCCTGCAACTTTAACTTTTTTGGGACAAAAGTTGATAGAAACCGTGTAAGACCCTACTCCAGCCTCCCAATTTGGACATCATGTCCGTAAATTTTGTGGTAAAATACTTGGCATCCATAACATTAACTGACGCCATTAGCAGTTCTCTTCATGGAGTCACCTTTGCATGTGTTCATCAAATGGGCTGCGTATTGATATAAGTAATTGTTAAAATTATTATGATTTGCAAAAACAGATTAATTATATATATATATATATATATATATATATATATATATACGGAATTTTATAAGTGCAAGTTTATTTTTAAAAAATGAGTACAAGATACTAAAAAGATACTACGAATCGCTTTGCTTATTTAGAAATAAATGAATGTTCGCTGGATGGCGCATTTTGGACAAAGTTTAGAACGTCTTCCCGATATCTCAAATACGTTCTTGCCTGTTTGATTTTTAAGAACTAAGGCATTTTAGCCAGGGTTAGAAATGGACATTTTCATGAAACTGAACCTTCTACCTTCGTTAACATACTATTCTCCTTTCTTGTCTATGATTAGCATAGGCCTATTGATGAGACGGAACCGGATGATTCCAGATAAAAACTTCGGTAAACTTGATTTTTATATGGGCCAGTCTAGTAACGTTGGATTTCGGCCCGTCACGATTCGCCCTTTAGCCATTCAAATCCATACCCATTCCGCTGCCGGGACTCGAACCCGGGACCTTCGAGTAATTAGGCAACCGTCGTAGACCGCACGGCTACCCGGCCGGCGGATGATTCCAGATGATTTTAGCTACTTTCGCCGCAGACCATGATTTGGTTAAACGTTTTGTTAAGAAAGTGAATAGGTGTAATCTCAAGATATAGGCCTAGAAGTATATATTAGTTACTTCTGTTGTATGGCGTGGAATGTACTTCCTTCCTCATTTCAAACAGTTGTAGAACACTGGATCGCCTTGGTGTAGTGACGATATCTGTGTTAAGAAATTTCCATTTCTATTACATTTATCACCCATTAACATGAACTTACGTAACATTACCTTTAGTCACAGAAATAATTAATTTTTCTAACCTATAAAGATGTACGCGGCTATATGAAGAGGTGTGCGTACGCCGTTAGAAATGTTTATTTGCAATATAATGTTATTTCTGAAGCAGCTTTTTTCTTCTTCAAATATTTCGTTGACATCCTGTATGAAGGAGGAAGATTTGTTTCTTATTGTATTATTTTTGTTAGGCTAGTCGGACGTGATGTCGACATAGGGAGTTGATTTCTGCGACCCCTTATTTTAAAACAAAATTATATTTTAGATTGAAGCCTACGTACATCTATGAAGTTTAAAAAAAAATAATTTGGAGTGCTTAATGTGGCGCCGACAAAAGTGTAATCCTCGTGTTGCCATGATAAGTTATTCAGCAGCTTGCAGAAGCAAAGACGATGATAAAAGGATTAATTATAATTAGGGTGATGCAGTCTAAAAAGTAGAAAGTGCGTTTACATACTATAGACAAGGGTGCACATTGGGTGCATTTTTGAGGAACATTACGAGATGATCTAGCGCGATCTTATATATATATATATATATATATATATATATATATATATATATATATAGCATACTTGATACAAGGGAGCTTATGTAGTAAAATTGTTCTTTATAGTGCATCTCCTTAAGAACACCCAAAACAAGCTCTCGCTTTGCTTTGATGCCGAACACTCATAGGAAGGTAAGGAATTTTAGTAATTGTTACTATTAGCTACTTCTGTTATATAACGTTGAATATACTTACTATGTTAGATATTTGTATTACCTCGGATACACACAACGCTGAATGAAAGACAAAATCATGGGGTGATGTGAGTACAAGGACATACACATGCTCCCTTGCCCTTGTACTCATGCCCCTTGATTTTATCTCACATTATGCTTTGTACACATCTGAAATAATATAACAGTTTTTTCGCTGTTTTTAATGTGTCGCTGTTAAAAAAACGCCGAACCTGACTTACCTAACCTGCAACCAACCGAACCCCCAAGTGCGCTTGATTAGTCGCTGTGCTGAAGGGAAAAAAACACCGAACCTATCCTTACCTAACCTCCCAGTGCCCTTGATTAGTCGCTGTGCAAAAGGAAAAAGACGTACCGAACCTGACTTACCTAACCTCCAAGTGCTCTTGGTCAGTCGCTGAGCAAATAAAGGAAAAATCAGCGAACGTGGGAGGTAATTTTTGTGATTTTGGTCTGGTGTGGTGATAGTAAACAAGTGCCTTATTTCGTAATGCTCCTAACAAAAAATACCAAAACAAAAGTACATCCTTTGTTAAAAATAAAGGGCTGTAGAAATCAACTCTAACAAAAGCACCACCTCCGAGTGACCTAACGAAAATATTAAAATAAGAATTTAACTTACCACTTTCAGACAGGATCCGTACGAAATAAGAAGAGCAGCTTCACATGTCACTATATCCAAAGACAACATGAACAAGCCGCACTGAAGCTTCAGAATGATTTTCAAAATAAATTTTATATTTATTAGTGTGATTCGCAACATGGCATCAAACATTGCGGTCGCTATCTTTACACAGTGTCCATGATTTGAGTAATGACGACTTCCGGGATTCTACTGCGGCGACGGCCGTGTGTAATTTCTCACATGTACCAAAAATATTTGTAATATAGGGTTTATGTTGTATTTCTTCTTAATTGCCAATATAAAAGTAATTCTTGCTTAAAGAGACATTATCCGTATTACAAATTGCTGCCTTGAAAAAAAAAGAAAACAAATTTAGGAGAAAAATGAAGGCTCATGTTTTTTAAACGGAAGTTTTAAAAAAAACTATAGTTTTTTTCTATAACACTACTAGCGACTACTGTGTATTATTATTATTATTATTATTATTATTCTCTGTATTGTAATATTGTAACTCAGGTGGCAGGTGGTGGCAAATACGTTAGGTGTCAGAACAATCATACGCAGGCGTTAGGTGGCAGAACAGTCATACTCGTCCTCTTCAATAAAGACAAATTCAATTAAATATATCGTCTGCGTATGACTGCTGTACGCAGAATGTTCACAGTCATATTCAATATATATCAACACGTGTGGTCAGCGTGGGAGCAGTAGACCAACCAGTTCCTCCCTCTGAGAGAGGCCTCATCCAGCAATGGATTGAATATGGCTGTGAATTATATATATATATTGAAAAAGAACCTCCGCGTTTCGGTAATGAAATAGATGTAAGAGGATATTATCAAGATTGATTGTCTTCCTTATTTGAAAGCCAGTTTCGTACGAACACCATATTCGGCATCTACAGTGATATAGCCGATACTTGATAGTAGTAGTAATAGCAACACCAGTGCCGCTCTTAAAATTGTTTTTCTTGCAGAGGGAAACTAAGCAATTGAAATATTGGACGAAAGCTACTTATAGCTGGAATGGCACTTCAACAGCTTTGTCTCCATATCCCCTATAACTAACCATAAACCGTGTCTCGGATCGTTACGCCGATACAAGGATAGACTCTAATTAAGTCAAGTGATGAGAAGATCAAACGGCGAGCTCTGTCTCCTACCCTCAGCCTGAAATTGAACCAAGCGGAAACTGGCTTGTGGTCAATGTAACGTATTAATTAGATTCTGCTTCACAACCCACTAATTTCTGGGAATTAAACCAGCTGGTAATTGATATTTTTACACACATAACTTTTCTGAGTTATAGGTACTATTAACCACGGATATACGTTAGCTTCTATCTTACTATGTAGTTGTGCGCCGGTTTTAGAAAAACCCTAAAACTTCCTCTCCTAGTCGCTGACATTCTGTCATAAAGCAGAAAGGTCAAAGTTAGCTAGAAATGTTAGAAACAGGAAACAATGATGAAATTCTCGATTATGTATTGGTTGGGTAGATTAATGTTGTAACTTCAAAATTCTTTTTGTGTAATATTCTATTTGTTATGACAGCGTGTTATAGATTTATTGTGCTTTACAATTAAGGTGTGGATGAAGTGGCTAGTGAAGTAGTCTTGGGGATTTAAAGATTGAGAGTCTGAGCTCTACCAAAGATAGATAGATAAAGAGTATCTGTCAACAGGTGTACTGGTATTGAAATCAACGCACAGACACTAGTGCAAATTACAATTTATCTCATAACCGGTGGCCAGTACAGAAATTTTTCAGGAGTGCTAAGTGAAAAATCGTACTTCTTTCTATCTGAGTCTCTATTACCATTTTTCACCCAGAACGAATGGTTACAATTCAGATTTCAACTCTTAATTGGAAAACAATTTGAGAGATCTTTTAACTACAGGAATAGGCAAAAGTCTGAAAAACCTCTGGTAAGTCGACAGTGATTGGATGGAGTAAGACCAAATGTTGGTTATCGGGGATTGGCTTCATTTCAGCCATCTTGAAAGTCGCCATCTTTGATTTATGTCGAATTTTAAATGGAAACGGCATCATGTGACATATCGTTTTAGAGTAACCCGTTGCCAGAAATTCAAATGTGAAGTCGAATTTTACCTACGTTTATTTGTTTAAGAGATAGGGACTATGTCATTTGGGATTTAAAGGTAGTGGTTTATCATTCTGTCGTTGGAGGTCATTCGGCTTAGAGCTAACCCTTCATAAACGGATCGAGATTGTGCTGATGAGTAGTGGTCTTAGTTTAAGGGTGATTGTAGCTGAGTTGAACGCGCGTGATTCGGAGAGAGCAGCCAGAGCACACGTAACGGTCATCAAGATATTGAAGAAATTTGAGGTGATGGGATCTCTGTGTGACAGGGGACGTAGTCGGTGATCAAGAACCGCAACCGACAAGAACACGGCTAGAGTACTTGAGGCAGTCCTCATAGCAGCGTAGGGACTCAGAGAGGCAGGACCTATGTCACTTCGCTCCTCACGGATCGAGAGCTTAAGCTGAAAAGAAATAATATATAGGGCATATACGTTAGCGATTTCACGAAAAAGGGTAACTTAAACAGAGAATAAGAGGTTTCCCCACATAAATAAAGAAATCAGAGAAATAAATTAACTCGAATTCAATGTAATTAACTGAAAGATAGGGATTACAGCCAAATAAGGTCGCTTTAAGGACCAAAAGATTCTTAGATAGGATCTAGGCTGTGGAAGTGTATAGTTAGGTTTATCTAATTATCGCTCTCCGAAAACATTTAAATAATCCAAAGGTCGCTTTTAGGGCCAAATAACATTTACTTGCCAAACTTTGCTAGGGATAATTCAAACTTAAATTAGTCATATCCTATCCTACTCCCATCCTAATTTCCACTCCAAACTAAGAAAATGAAAGGTAATAGAAGGAAGTCAGGAAGCAGAGCTAGCAGCAAATCACCAGAAAAGGCAAGCAGAACTGGAGATAAAAAGGGAAACATAATGACTCCAACTCAAACACCTTCCAAACGAAAGATATTAAATCCTCAAACAAAAGCAAAGGAAATTCAGAAGGAAATGAGAAGAGAACTAATGAGGTCAGTCGATGGATCTAGGGTGGTGCAGAGAATGTCCATGGTAGAGGAGGAAGAGGAAAATTCATCAATGGGAGAATGCAGTACCTCCACTGGATCGACACCTTCCAGAGATGAGTCCATATACAATGAACCACATTATCAATTCCCATCCTCATCCTCTTCACCTAAGTCGCCTTTGAACTTATCCACAATGGATACACCAACTAAGAATACTAAAGAGCCAGATCTCGTGAGTAAAAATGATAGCAATACAAAAGAAAATTCAAAGAAATATGAAAATTCAAATTCATTTACAACTGACACAAATAATAAAGAAACTGATAGACTTGAAGACAATGAAACTGTAACGCGGGAAGTAATTACAGACACAGAAAGAGCAATAGATATAAATAACGAAAGTAATAACTTTGGAATATTACTAAGAAACATAAAAAATGATTTAAACGATCCATTCAAATTACACAAATTAATAGTAGCCAGATTACCTAATTTGGGACTTAGAATTCACCAAGTACCTAATTTGAATGGACACAGATTTCAATTTAAATCAAAAATAGATAAAGATAGATTTTGTGACAAATTTAGGGCGGAAGACTTTGGACCTAAGGCTGAAATGATACTATCAAACAACAAGAAAAACAATCCACAAAAACCTACAACTAACACTACATTCACTTGTGTAGCCAGAGGGATACCTATAGAAACTGACACTAAAGCTATATTAGAATGCTTAAAGGAAAATAAAATGCCAGTAACTAATATAACACGAATAAGAAACGACAAGGGACCACTTCCTTTGATTAGGATTTTTACTAAAGATCCCAACCTTGTCAGTCATCTTATTACAAACGGTCTAGATTTGGGATTCTCTATCTTTAGAGTAGAAGAATCACGTACAAAGGGGAGGCCTTTTCCATGCAGGGTATGCCTTTTGTATCACCAGGACAAGCCTTGTTCTAGAATCCCATCATGTTACAAGTGCGGAGACAGACACCAAAGCTATACGTGCTCTAAAACACCTGATAAGAATTTCTGTGGAACATGCAAGGTTCATGGTCACAGAACAGCAGCATCAATTTGTCCCAAAAGACCAAAGCAGGGTCAGACTGCAGCTCCTACTAAGATCTACAGAGCTCCTCCAAACATATTTAGTTCAAGAGAGTTTCCAGTGTTGGCACAAAATAATCAAAATGGGGACAATAATACTAATAAAAGCGACTCTGGGGAGACGTTGCCTTCTGATGGGACCGGACAGGAAATTGAACAAAAATTAAATGTGATTATTGAGGAACATACATGCAGAATCACAAATTGGGTACTATCTATTTTGGGCCTAGCTTTACCAAGAGAGGTTGTCTCCAGGTTAAACACAATAATAAAAGCACCGTCGGAAGAATTTCTATACAGACATTTGAACATTGTTCAATCCGTGGATGGACATATTCATATTGGACATGAAACATTTGATAAAAAGCAAAAAACTAACAAAAATTCAATTTTTTCAAAGCAAGATTCCGTAGATCATGGACAATAAAGTATTAAGGAAAGCAAACACAAATATGCAAGGCAATATGAGGGTAATGTTTGTAAATATCAACGGCATAAGAGAAAAAATTTACGAAACGATTCAACTAGCTACAGACAAAAAAATAGATATTATTATTTTAAATGAAACAAAGCTAACCAAAAATTACAAATTAAATGTTCCAGACTTTAAACTTTACAGAAACGATAGGAAAATAGCTAACGGAGGAACTGCTATACTCATTAATAATAAAATTCAGGCAAATGAATTAGAAATTCCACAGCACCTACAGGATGAATTAACCACACCATTGGCTATAGAAGTGAAACAACAGCAAAATTCAATTATTTTGGCAACATTATATTCCTGTCCAAGAACAGATATCAACAAAAGTTTACCCCTAATCACATACTTATCTACATTTAGGAACTTAATTCTTATAGCTGACATTAATAGCCAACACCAGTTGATGGGAGATCCAATTTCAAATGATAACGGGATCAAACTTTTCCAGTATTTATTGCAATCTCCGTTGATTAATGTTAATGTTGGACCAACGAGATTTGCCAAAAACATCGAATCTGCTCCGGACAAAATTCTGCTTTCACCGACATTATCAAATAAACTTTTCCAAAAAGATGTGGAAATTAATTTACCAACTGACCATGGAGAAATATACCTAAATTTTAATATTGGCATATGTAAAGAAGTAAGGGACTCAAAATTTCCAAATTATAATAAAACAGATTGGGAAGCATTCAGGAAATTTTTAGAAGAGAAATTAGAAAATATTTCGACCTCAATTAGCTCGGTGGATGAAATAGATAGGACTAACCAAGCCATAACTATAGCATTACAAGAAGCTCTGAATAAATTTGTAATATATGACAAAATAATACCAAACACGGAAAGATTACCTGCTGATATTGTAAACATTATAAAGTACAAAAGACAGATCAATAGACTTTATCACAGACAACCTGCGGAATATTTAAAACAACAAGTCAACCAGTTACATAAAGAAATAAAACAGACAATTGCTAGATTCAGAGAACAAAAAGTTAATAACTTCTTGTCAAAGCTTACAGAGAACTTTTATAAAAATCCGAAAAGTTTTTGGAAATCTATTACAACCTACAGAGGGAGAAAAGGGGGGCACTCTTTGCCCAGCAAATTGGATAATACGGCCATAAAATCTAACAGGGAGTTCATTAATTTATTTCACACCAAATTTAAGGATAGAATAGGAGAGGACACGACAAGGAATACAGAAAGGATCGAAAAGGAAGTTCAAAGCACAGCTTCAAAAATAAGAAAAATTACTAATCATTTTCAAGATATTATAGCCCAAGATACAGAAGATAACCCGTCTGAAGCTACTGAAACACTTTTGGCTGAAATAACTACTGACGAAATTTTAAAGATATTGAAGAAAAAAAGAAATACTGCACCGGGGCCTGACGGGATACCGTATATAGCATTACAAAGAAGTCCACCTCAGTTATACAAAATACTTACCAATCTCTTCAACGCCTCATTGAAAATCGGATACCTACCACAAAATTGGAAGACAGCCTACACGATTTTTATCCCAAAGCCCAACAAGAGTAGATTTGCATCATCAAACTATAGGCCCATTACTCTTACTAATACAATGGCAAAAATATGCGAAACAGTAATTGCAAAACGTCTCAACCAATATTTAGAAAATATGGATCTCTTAACTAAATTTCAGGCAGGTTTTAGAAATAAGGTATCTACTATAGATCAGCTGATGCGGATAATCACGGACATTCAATTGGCGCTGAATAAAGGATGGAGGGCGGGGGCCGTATTTATGGACCTTACTGCAGCTTTTGACACCGTTTGGCATTCAGGATTAATTTACAAATTATATGCAATGAACATTCCAACTACCATAATTCGATGGATTATCCAATTTTTAACCAAACGTACAACAAAAATAAGATCGCAAGATGAATTCTCACCTGAAATAGAAATAAAGAAAGGCGTCCCTCAAGGTGCGGCCTTGAGTCCGATTTTGTACTCAATTTACGTAAATGACACTCCCTATTCGCCTCAAAATTTAACTAATTTAGGACTGTTTGCGGATGACACCGCTTATTGGACAACTGCTCTCTCGTCAAAATCATTAATTTCTAAATTAAAGGTAATCAGCAATAAATTCTTAAAATGGTGCAAAACATGAAAGTTGGTTCTCAATGAAGGCAAGACTCAATTTACAATATTTTATCCTACGGGACAGGGGACAAAGGCCGACAAAAGGAAATTTATTAAGATTGGAAAAGCAAAAATTAAACCATCCACTAATGCTAAATATTTGGGGGTCACACTAGATCAGAGACTAAATTTTAAAACACATATTTTGGAACGAAGAAAAAAGGCACTACAGGTCTTCTCAGCATTAAAGTCACTATTACTCTCAAATATTTCTCAAAAAATAAAGACAAGAATTTATCTCTCAATACTTAGGCCAACATTACTATACGGAAATGAACTCTACCACTCTAAAATTGACATTAATTACATAGAAAAATACGAGCGATATTGGTTAAGACTTTCTCAACGGAAATGGAAAGAAGAGAGACAAACACTCTATAACAATATTCAATTTCCAACCATAGCAGAATACATCAAAAACAACAAAAAACGGTATATTGAATCTAATAAAAATAAGAAATTTGCTATCATAAATCTTCCAAAACAACTAAATATAACAATAAAAAGACACAATATCTCTTACCAGGAACTTCTACAAATGTTAAAATAGCAACACAGGGAACTTACGAAACATCAGGACTACAACAACTAGCGGAAAGAAACATTTACTTACGGTGCGATGAGCTCAAAATAAAATACTTTTAATCATAGCAAAAGAGCATTGGAATTAATGAACAGATTATGAGACATGACAGCTTTACAGGCGAACACTTAACCTATATATCTCATCCTACTTTTTAATCATTTTTTCACTCTACATCAAAATCTCGATTTAAATAAATAATTTTAGGTACATAAAACTATAAATTAGATTATTTCAACTTTCAAACAATGTAAATTAAACTGAACTATGCATAATTTAATTGATAACTTAATGTCTACTGAAATTTTGTCAATTTGCAGGCTAGTTAAATATTGTACAGGGCACTACTAAATTATTTATTCATTGACAACACTTTTATGGCATTTAGGCTTATATCTGGTGGAGGAACTTGCGTTTGCGGTTTGGGGTGCTGATGGGTCCTGGTGCAGGCCCGATCCAAAAGTTTCAAACTTAGAAATTTCTTTTGTACAAGCCCAAAACAGAAGTATAACTATCAAAGGACGAAAGTGGCCAAATGGCCAGAAGTCCATTTTGGGGCCCTGCGGGCCGATTACTTGTTACCTTGAGGCAGTCATTACTCGCACTACTCTACGATTACAGGAGATACCAGCTGTCAGTCAGAGGTCCGTATTAGGGCGCTTTATCAAATCAGATGGCATTGTATAAGCTGCAAATGCAACAATACCGAAGTGCGGATGGCCCCTGCGGTTATAGTTAGCATAATGGTCTCTAGAGCGGTGCAATGAGAATCCAATGTTTCCTTTCTGTGAATTGTTTAGCTATGAGGTCCTGTTCAACGTCCACTACGAGAATAGTGAACACAACCTTCATTACTTAGTCTGATACTAGCTAATCATCGACAGATGACAGAGCAGTAGGTGGCAGGAGCAAGGTAATGATGTGGTGTGGGATATGGGACACACGAATTGTGCGGTACGTATTCATCCATGGTAACTTAACTGATGAACGATAGCTAGACATACCGCCTATTAAAAGCAGTCATCTTGCATTTAGGTAGATTATTAAAGGAGGAGGGGGTCATGTGACCTTGTTTTAGGCTAGTTCGTTTCCTGTCTCCTCAAATTTCTTCAATATGTTTGAAGAACACAGATGTACGCTCTGTCCCTTCAGTGACAATAACGCGCGTTCAACTCAGCCACAGTCACCCTGATGCTGCGACCACCACGCATCAGCACAATCTTGATCCGTTTGTGAAGAGTTAGCGCCAAGCCGAATGAGCTCCAACAACAAAATGATAAACCATTATCTTTAAATCCCATTTCGCAAAGTCCCTATCTCCTAAACAAATAAACGTAGGTAAAATGCGACATCGTATTTGAGTCTAGGAACGAGCTACCCTAAAACGATATGTCACATGATGCCGTTTCCTTTTAAAATTCTCGACATAAATCCAAGATGGCCGAAATGGAGCCAATCCCCCCATTACCGATATCCAACATTTGGTCTTACTTCATCCAACCATTTTCGAGTTACAAGGAGGGGTTTTGCAGACTATTGCCTATTCATGTAGTTAAAATATCTTTTTAAATTCATTCTTCTGTTAAGAGTTGAAATTCACAACATTAAAAACTAGTGATAACTTTGTAACCGTTCGTTCTGGGTGATAGCGACATTCAAGTACTCGGTAAGTGCAATCCTAACATTCAAGTGCTCGGATTTTTAATTAATATTAATAAAGAAACTAGCGTAATTCAATTCGATTTCCCTATTTTAACATCATTTATCATGTGTCGTACTACAGTTAGTACATCAGCAAAGGTAAGAGAAAATATAACATGGAAATCAACCGTAAAAAATGTGTACTTATTGTTAAGGATTTTGAATTGAGGGCAATGCTGTGCTATAATAATTATAATGTAGTGTGATGAAAGTGTTTAACGTAAAGTGGTAATAGGCATTTTCATGTAAAAAAAAAAAAAGAAAACAGTTTGTTGTGCTGTATTGACATTGTTTCAAAGAGTTTGTAGGAATTGCCATTCTTGAAGATGGCTTGCTGAATAAGTATGTTGTTAGTCGCTTTATGGTGATCCTGGATCGTGATTGAGAATTAGCAGATTTGATGGAAATCTTTATGTGAAGAAGTATTTGATACAGTTTATTAAATAATCTGATTTTGAGGTTATTATCCTAAATGCGTAAAGTTAATGTTGAGGTTTTAGTAAAGTATTGGTTGCTGTATCGGATTCTGGATAATTTTATTGCATTTGAGTATCATTCGATTAGAGATCCGTATCTTCGTTTCTTAAGCTATGAAAACGTCGACGTTGGAATTCTAACCTGAAGTGACTTAGTCGAGGTTAAGTCTATTTGGAGTTTAGATATCATGCTATGAAGATGTCGACGTTGAAATTCTAATGAGAAGTGATCTAATCTAGCTTAAGTCTACAGGGTGTCCGGTGAGAAAGTGCCGATATTTTGGGAGATGATAGTGGAGGTCATTCTAAGCAAAAAAGTATAGGTGAACATATATAGCTGTACATGCAAACAACGTGAATCTTTACCACTCTCCTCAGCATAGAGTGTGGTATCCACTCAGTTATTTTGTTTGCCCTAGTGACAGTGTTTCCACCCCAGAACAGGCGATAATTGTCCAGAAAAAGGAATTTTCAAGGGAAAATTTTAATTTTCCCTCTGTTATTTCCCTCCTTTGGTCTTACTTGAAATAATCTGTACACCGTCGGAAAGCTTACTTCATTCCCTTTCGAATGGGAGTATGATTTGTGTGTTTACACCACCTACAGGGCATGCTATACGCACTTAACCGGAGCGCAGTAGGTTCCATAGGCAGAAAAGGTACCTTCCCCCCTTATCTCGGAAACCAGGGGAAATAGGCCATATGTTCACCTATATTTTTTTTTGCTTAGAATGACCTCCCAAAATATCTGCACTTCCTCACCGGACACCCTGTATATGGATGGAGATTAGGTTCCGAGCGATTTGGTATTATGTAAATTCGGCCTTTGAATATAAGAAGCGGCAGCTACAAGTTCAAAAGAAAACTAGCTGTTCCCTTCCCTCCCCCATTGGTGCGGAGCGAAGAAAATATGTTCTCACCCCACCCCCATGCCGATGGGGCTAAACTTGGACTTAAACGACATCGGGAGTGTTATCATTCATCTCAGCATACCCGAAAGCTATGGATTCGACACTAATTTAAGTCGTTTTCTATTATTTTTATATCACTCTCTTCCCCCACCTCTCCCTAGGGGTGTGTCACCTAAGATAGCCATTGTCATGCCCAATTTGACCACTTGGAGGCAGTCAACCCGTCGAACAACATTGTAATATGGGTTGCCGCGTGCTTTGCTTTTAAATTTTCCATTATTATCATCACCGCCATTGGAATTTAATGGACAATTAGATGGTCGATATCTCTGAAGATAATTGTAGAATCAAAGTGATATGATAACTTCCCAGTTCGGTCCTGTGTCTGAAAATGTGCGAAAAATCATTCCAATCGGGCAAGCACTTTTTGCGTGATGCTCACGCAAACACATTCACTTAGTTTTATATATAGAGATAACATTCAGGTTTAAAAGTATTAGCTTTGCTAAAGTGTCTCCAATTTAATATTTTATTTAATGTAATATGTTTTCGATGTAAGAATTCGCGAGGAAACTGAACATTTCAGAACAATAAATTTAGCAACAAAATTTAATTTGTAGAAATTTTTTTTTGCAATATAATTAAACACTCATCGTGTGTGTTACCCAAATATTTTCATTTGAGAGTATTTATTGTATTCTGTTTATGACAATTTAAAACTCGGTCTGCTGAAATGTGAGTTTCCATTTCACACCTTTATTTTCCAGAATTTATGCGTGATGAATTTTTAATTACCAGTGTGTTGTGCATGCTGTTATTTATATACATAAACTCCTGTTTTATAATTCTCACCTTCTTCTTGGCGTCCCCCTACGTCGAAAATACTTATGAACTTTTTTTTTGCCGTGTAATGACGCAGGAAGCGTGGCTATTTCTGTGTCGACGGCAATGTAATTTTCTTCTGTAATGAAATAGTACGGTGTTCTGGGAACTTATTTCCTTTTCGATTTTCTATGCGTCAGAAACTTTTCTTTCCTCCTCACTTTCTTCCGTATGCTTTTTTTTTTCGTTTGGTGTTCATCCAGAAGGAAGTGCTATATTTAACTCCATAACATTTTCCTCTAAATCTTCGAAAGCTGGTAGGGAGCAACAAGAAGATGTTAAGGAGAGACGACGTCCAAAATATGTATTCGAAAAATTTCCATAAAATTTTATTGAGTTGATGGTGGTTATGAGTGTTCTGCCCGAAGGGAGACTTGTGACCGAAAAGACCCTGAGTATGGTTTGCCGTCTATCGGATGGATGTGGTGATAACTACCGAAGAACTAGATTTTATGGTTTTATGCGGACTCGGAATTATTTGTACCTTCTCCAGATCGAACTCGGGATCCCTTGATTACAATTCAACGAGCGGAAACACACACATCCATTGCAAACATTAGACATCCTAACATTTATTTCACGTGCAAATGGTGAGTCTTCTTGGACACAGTGTCGAATTCTGTTTAACCTGGTATAATCATAGTTTGCACCCTGTTATGTTCTTCACATATGACCAGGGTGTCCAGCAGTCTGGAAAACCTGGTGGAGTCAGAGAATTTAGTTGCTCGGGGAATTTTCTTTAAATCGGAGAAAAGTCAGGGAATTTTAGGATTTCTCGGGCTTCCCAATTTCTGAATGCTTCTGCCCATAAAGCAGAGCAGAGTCTTGCACATGCTTGCAGGAGTTAGTGTTCATGCTTCAAATGGTCGGTCACCCCTTACTTTTAACATATCTAACCAAAGTTCTTTCATACGTTGACCCTACTATTGCGTACGGAAGGTAAAATTAAGCTTATTTGTTTATCTTTTCCTTTAACTGAATGTATCCACGACAATCTGGAAAAATGTGATTTTAGGCTGGATGATTATTATCACAAGCCGGTACCAAATATACTATAAACCGCCGCAGAAACGTTTGAAAAACATTCCACTGTATACTAGATTGGCAACACTGATAACCCTATGACATTAAATGTTAGTCCCTGATACCTATCTTAAAGATACACATCAACTCCCGAAAACTAAATTTAGCTTTAGTGCATATTTTTTTATTTATCACAAGACATTAATTTCATTTAACATTGTGATATCCAAGTTAAATATCTTATATCTCGAACATGAAGCGGAATTCGACGCATGTTTTTATTAAATTCATTCCTATATGTTTGTGTCATAAATCCATCATGGTCATTCCAGGTCAAATCGCCTATATTTCAAGAATCTTTCGGGTCGACCTTCTCAGATTTGAATGATTTTCTGTCCGCAAGTATTATGGGTCAAGTTAGAAAGAAATATAAAATATCACTTTGTACTATTTCCTATTCCCAACTGTTTAAAATCGTAGGGTTACATAAATAAATATATAATTTCTGTTATCCAAATGACGTAAAATTTTAGCAGGAATATCTCAAAGATATTAACTTTCTTCCTACAAGTTCAGAGGATGTATTTGGTGGCCAGGTTTGATTACAGGGTTTGTTAAATACGCGAGAAAAATAAAAAGTAGCCTGTATTTCGTATTGATGAAACATTAATTAGTTCAATGAATGACAGTAATAAAATTGCATCTGTTACGTAAGAGTATAGTAGAGGTTCAGTGAGAGCAGTTTCAACATTGTTTCAATATTCCTTCTTTGAATTGAATTTAAATTTTATTTATGGTATTTAGGCATCTAAGGGAAGGGAATGGATTCGGGAAGGTGTCGGCCAGGGCCCATCTTGAAGGTTCCATCCCGGCATTTGCCTGGTGTGACTGAGGAAACATCCTGGAAAAAACTCAATCAGGATGGTGGACCGCTGGGATCGAACCCAAGACCTCCCGAATGCTTCGCCAACTCTCTACCCTTGAGCAACGACGGTTCGGTAATGTTCCTTCTTTATTTAAAAATATATATGTAAATTGTGCATAACACGTCATAGTAGAACAATAATTATTTTAGCTGTGTTGATAAATAATAAAAGTACAAAATTATTGTTCCTACACATGAGACAATTCTAGAGATTCATTGCTAAAAGTTACAGCAAATTGTGAATGTTCTAATACTCGAGATAATTGTGCTTCCTAATGCTCTAACACTTACGAGGGGGTATCCAAAAGTTTTAATTATCACCCAGAAGTTATTGAGCTGTGTGTATGAAATTTTACCAGTGTAGTTAGTGGTCCTTGTGTACTTGACGGAGAAAAAAAATAACTCCTTGTGTCCTTTCTTGACCTTCCGCAGCCCTTCAGTGTAGAAGTATGTTGATTGGACTGAAAACCACTGTTCCACTATTGAATGACGTCACTTTTGTCGTTAAATCGCCGAACCCGCAATGCGTTTTTCATCTCTGGGAACAACAAAAAGCTGGTTATGGCGAGATCGGGAGAATAGAGAAAATACTTCAAGATTTCAAAGCCACAGAACCTTCTTTTCTCAACCGAAACTTGACTAAGGCGATGCATTGTCCGTAAGGAAACGAACACATTTTGTGAAACCCATCGTGCAGTCACATTAGTCATGTGTAATTGCTTGTGAATAGTTTTCCACACACTACCATAACAAAGTTCAGTTTCCTTGACGATAATTGGGGTGGTTGCTCGTCGGTCTTCAAAAAAAAAATCCACCATTTTCTTCACTGTGGCCTCATTGTCTGTTCGTGATGGTCTTCCAGTCCTTGGATCGTCTGTGAGCAACATGTGGCTAGTTTGGAAATTCCTTCTTTACCTCGAAACAGTGCCATATGACGGGCAATCATTATCATAAACAGGCATCAATTCATCACGGATTTGCTGGGCACTGTTAACCTTCAAATGCAGGAACTCTATCTCGCTGGAAATCTCAATCTTCTCTATATTGCAGATTACTGACATCTAATGCGTCGTGTAAAGAAAGGAAAGGACACAATGAGTTAATTTTTTCTCCGTCATGTACATAAGGACCACTAAATTCAATGGTAAAATTTCATACACATAGCTCAATAACTTCCGGGTGATAATGAAAAACTTTTGGATACCCTCTGGTACATCGACTGAGCAGAATAGCAGAAAGTACACTACAATTATATACACACACTAGCGGTAACAGAAAAAAATAAAAACATGTGGGTCTATTTTGACCCATACACAGTAGCGTAGTTAGGAATCTCTCAAGGGAGGAGATATTTAGAAAACCACATCTTTGGCAGTTGTGAAACCCAACACAACAACATTAAAAATATCTTTCAGCGCTTCTTTCTGTAATTTAGACTAGCACAATATAAAATATACATGAATAGATTAGACCCTATATCCATGTACTTTGCTTAGGTCCGTTATAATTGTAATAAGAATTTAGCGATATTTCAAATTTCAAGTTGGATTTTGTCAAGAACGTAGAGTTTCTCGACCAGTATTTACTTTTGCGCTTACTTTAACGACAGTTTTCTCTTCTAGAACTGCCAGTTCGTTCAGTCACATATGAATGTTTCAATTTTTCACAGATTTATCCCCTTCAGAACGGGGCTAGAAATGGACCGGAGCAAACCGGAACGCTGTTCTGGTTCGTGAATATCTGGAACCTTCCTTTCGTCTCGTCACTATGGAAGGGCCAATAGCATGTTAACGAAGGTAAAGCGTTCCGTGTCGTGAAAATTTCCATTTCGAACCCTGCTTCAGAATATAAACTTTCACCTCTGGCGTAAATGTGTGTACGGGTTGTACAAAATCTGAAGTACTTTTTGAAACTTTGGAAAACGGGCTTCCATTGTAATTTTACTTTTATTAGTTTCGCTCTAGCAAGTTTCAATTAGTGTAGAATATTTTATATACAAAGGAACATTAAAATTCTTCTAACTTTGAGAGTCTGTTTTCTCGTGTTCAGTGTCTTCATGTTAAATCATTAATGAAACCTCAGATAACGCTTTTGTTTACGCACTATCATTTTTGTTCGTTGATTTTTGTAGCTATTGAATATTCTATACCCTTACTGGTTTTCATACAGCTCAGCGACGTATCCAGGTGGAGAGTTCAGTTCAGAGAGTGCAGACCTCTCCCAAATTGCGATATCTTTGTAAACTTAGCATAATTTTAGGTATAATTATGTATTTATTATCTACTTTTATCTGCATACAGTCTTTGAACCTCCTCCAAATTCCTGAACACTAACTAACAAGTAAACCCATCGATGCTTCAAATCGCTTTTTTTAAACTAAACTTGGTAGAGGAGTAGGGTACACCAGGAAACCACTAGAAAGCATGATTAAAAGTGCTTTCGTTCATAAAGACGGACGCAGTGGCCAAATATTTGATTCATAAGAATAAGTGCTTATAGTGTGATCTAAGTAGGAAAGCACACGTTTATTTATATAATGTTGGTAATAATGGAAAACAAATACACATTAATGTATATTGGGTGAATGCGCTATCTTGTACAGGGTACGTTTGTCATGGCCGCCATCTTGAAGTCAGCCATCTCGATTCTTCTTCGATTTTTTAAATAGGAAGGGGTCCATGTAACATATCAATCTGGGTTAGAATTTTACCAGAACTACATTGGTCAAGTCAGAATTGCCATTAATTTATTTTTGAGAGAGATAATGAGATGTGGCATTAGTATGCATAGTTGATTGAAAAGCCTGTTATTCTGAAGACTGCTAATTTTTAATCAATGCAAGAAATGAAAATCCAATGCACAAGTGATGAGTACTGTGTAAGTGGTTCCCATACTGATTACTTGTGCATTAGTTTTTCATTTCTTGCATTCTGGACTTTTCAATCAACTACGCATACTAATGCCACATCCCATTGTCTCTCTAAAAAATAAATTAATGGCTATTCCAACTTCACGAATATATTTCTGGTAAAATTCTAGCTCAGATTGATATGTTACATGACCCCTTTCCTATTTAAAAAAATGAGCAAGTTTCAAGATGGCGGCCATGAGAAACGTACCCTGTAAAAGATAGCGCATTCACCTAATATCCATTAATGCGTATCTGTTTTCCATTATTTCAAACATTTTATTAATAAACATGTATTTTCCTGCTTAGGTTACACTATACACACTTATTCTTATGAATCAAACTTTTGGCCACTGCGTACCTCTTTATGGACGGAAGCACTTTTAATCATGCTGTCTGGTGTTTTCCTGCTGTACCCTACTCCTCTACCAAGTTTAGTCAAAAAGCGCTTTCAAGAGTCGATAGGTTTACTTGTAAGAAATAAATCTAGATAGATGCCTGAAAAAGCTTATCTTATACTTTAATTGGATCTCATTTTCTAGATTTTTGTTGATATTTTCATAGATTCTTCCGTACTCTGATATACTGCAACTTGTTTTGTCTTCCTTCTGATAGTTTTCTTTGGTTCTTTCAAACTTTATAACAATATCTTTGGCATTATTCACAGCTTCTACTAATTGGTGGTCCTTTTGTAAGAATCTGTACTACTGTTAATCGTAGGGAAATACATATTCAATCGAATAAAAATAGGGAAGAAATTAGAAATGCATTGAATTCATTACATGCCTTCAATCTTAACTTGACATTGTTGGATAAATAAATTTGGACAATTTCTTTTAAAATCATGAATTATAGTTTTATATCTGTTGTCTCACACTCAGTAATTTCTTTTCATAATGCCACAAAAATGCGCTCTCAGTAAGCGGATGTAAAACTAAGTGTTCCACTTGTTCCTAGACGGTTCAGTATCAGTCGAATATGAATTGTCTTAAATACTTCCACATTGAGTTGCACAATACAGTTAAATTGCGGCAGGGTGTACTGTCACAATGTGTCTAGAAAATTTTTAAAATTTCCCAGCAAACTGCTATCACCATCATATTCTTATCAAAATAAGAACTCATAATTAACACCAAAATTTATAAGATTTCCTAGATTGTCTTCGATAACAACCTTGTTTTTTCATAAATTCCCTTCCAACGCCATGTCTGCTATGTTTTTACCGAGTCACATGAAGATTCTTAGTTTTAAAAACATCTTAAATACTCATCATTGACGTAGCTACCAACAGTTGAGAGCTTTCCGATATTGGTCATATTTAGTTTCATCCACTGAAGCAGAGAAATATGTGCATATTCAGGCAACAAATTCCTTAATTGAAGCTTGACTGTATATTTAAATAATTTTATTTTAATGGTTAGATTCTTATAGCCGAACGAGGTATTCGTGTGGTCAGAGGCATTGGACCAGCGTTTTTAAGGTCGCGGATTCGAATCAGTTTTAATAAGCATTGAACTCACATAATCGTGACAGGCCGTAGTCAAATGTTACGAACATGCTCCATACAACATAAAGTGTACCAGAAGTTAATCTTCTCCCCTTATGACCCGAAAGGTCATATTAGATCTTATATTGCTCTGTTTCTTAGAATAGCACGAAATTTTCCGTTTTGTCAAATTTCTATTTTTCATTCATATCTAATAATGTCCGTTAAAGTTATTTTTTTCTCTACGTACAGAATCATTGCTTCAACCATAGGCAATATATATTTTTATATTTAAAATTTTCTCCGATGTACCATCGTTGACACTATCAATAACAGAAAATACCATATTTTTCATTACTCTCTTGAAATCGTCTTTTTTACCGGTGCTATCGATATGATTGTCACATAAATCTGTTGTCTAAACGTTTCGTCTGCTTTTTCAAGTTCTTGAGTTATTATTTTACTGGTTGTCCTGAAGATTGTTTGCCACATTCAGCTAATTGTGAAACTGCAACGCAGAATGTACAATACGATCTATTTAGAATAAACAAACAATTATATCAGGACGGACGTAATTCATAGTTCTGTTAGCGTCCTTATAATTAATTTTATCTTTTAAGTTCCTTCCAGATATAACTTAATTATATTTCTTGCTAAAATATTCTCTTCCCAAGTTTATATAGGTGAAGTCAAGGGGGGGGATATATCCCCCTTACCTACGCCACTGCCCATACATATCAGTTAAAGGTTGCTAATTATGTTTAGAAATATCTTACATCCTTCCAGATAAGGAGTAAATGCAGTGGGTAAAAAAGTATTTGGAGAAATTCAACAAAGAGAAAAAACAGATTGTGTTATACGTAAAATGCGACCCATTTCGAAATCTCTGTAACAATTTTTGCATATTGGGATCCGTTCTGGACAACCAAAGAAACTAACTGCCCACAATGAAACTTCTTCATTCTGTAAACAAAACAACTCAACGAATTAGTGCTAGAGATTTCAATACTTCACTCGCCCAGGACACGCAAATTAATGTTACATCACAAATTATCGAAAATTCATTGAAAAAATTGGAATTCAGTCGTTACCACTATAAAACTTAGTTTACTGAAGCTCCTATGCAACGTGAAAACCCTGCAAAACTCCCACAAGGAGAAAAACTACAACGAAATATGCACAATACACACCACGCCCTTCAAAACTTGAGAAATAACTGTTCGCGCGTTACTTCGGATGTGGCGCTCGACTTCAATAATTTCAAACTCATAGTAACTGAGAAACTTGTGTGAGCGAAATTTGGTTACTTTCCTCTATTGTGTGATAGACTTTTATTGTGGTTATTGACTTTGTCATGTAACTTTTCAGGATGTGGTGTAACTAGCAGCAACACCAGTAATAAAAGCTTTGACTACACACATTTTTTTTTCTTTAGACATGTATGTTCTGATAAGAACAACACACAATCTTACCAGTCTCATTGTAAGTTACCCAAGTCCTCTAATTGTGCCACTGCATAAATCTTTCCTTTGGAACACAACCACCTGCGCACCTATAGAAACCTCTGTCTCTTCATTTTTATTACTGCTGCTATTTTTGTAACATTCACTGTTATTACTGTAAGACTTGGTGCTGTACAATAGTTCGTAACACTAAAGTACAAGTACCTCCAGTCTCCAGATCACTTCGATCTTTCTTGGAAGTAGAAGTGAAATAACTGGCGATGTTGTCTTGCACTGTTCGTTTTGTAGTACTGGAGTGTACATACACACAATCTAAATTAAAGAATATTTACATAACGTAGGTATGCTTGTTCTGTTAAGTTATGAAACTATGAAATTAACGATTTTTTCTCTACAGTTAATTGCACATAACGATTTAATAATGTCTGAAAATAAGATGTTTCCACTAATACTCACCACGATCACTCTCGGCCGATCGACTCAGCACAGAGCACTGTGAGTGAATAATATTACGAAATTATATCAGTCCAAAAATACACGACACAAATAGCCTACACTAGTAGAAATCAGCTCAGGACGGGCGAAAGCCATATTGCTGTTACTGCCCATAAAATTCATTTTATCTTAATAGAAATCGACTGTACCACTCTTAGCTAAGCTATATAATAGATCAAATGGTAACTATTATATTATGTCGACTTAAGTGTGTACCTTGAACAAAACAATAATATATTATCTGAAACAAACGTGCCACGGGGACTATCCCCCCCCCCATCCCCGACCGTAATTCGCACCCTGCTAGCATTCTATCGAAGGGCAAATTATACTAGGGCAATATTTTTTCGAAGTAGATCACGTTTTCCACTACTGATACAATCTGGTTTTCCTCTTTGTTGAATTTGCCCAAATACTTTTTTAACCCACTGAATGCGACGTCAAGAGTTGTATACCCAGCAGTAACGCACTTAAAATTGTTGTCCTTAAGTTCATCTGCCGTCGATCCTGGCTACGTTGCCAGGTTTAAAATGGATCTCGTTGATTTAATAGGGAGGGTAAACTAGTGAAATGGATATGTTCGTTCCTTAAGCTCTTTAAAAATATAATTAGTCATCAATTTGTACTAGACATAATCATCACAATAATTAGTTGTGATATACATAAGTGAAAAATCAGTGTTTTCTTCAGTGTTTGATATTAATAAATTATTAATATCTGGTGTAGTAAAAAGTAATCCATTATTTTTGCATGACTGAAGGCTTGACTTAACATAGTTAGAATGATCCGATTTAGGTCACATATGCGCCGTTTTGTTCGATAACATGTTGCCATTTGGAAGGTAATATCATGATGCCTCTCTCATAGAAGCCCTTGTCCCTATTGGCAAAAAATTGAGACAGTCGATGTTCACAAGCATCTCTTGACGCGAATGTTTCACCAGCAAACGTGTTCGCCATGGACAGGAACAGATGGTAATCACTCGGTGCCAGGTCCGGACTATAAGGTGGATGCATAAGAACCTCCCAACCAAGCTCCCGGAGCTTCTGGCGAGTCACTATCGATGTGTGTGGCCTGGCGGAACACAATGCCTCTCCTATTGGCCAAAGCTGAACGCTTCTGGGCGATTGCTGCCTTCAGACGGTCCAATTGTTGACAGTATAGTTCCGAGTTAAGGATTTGGCCGTAGGGGAGCAGCTCATAGTAGATAATTCCCTGACAATCCCACCAAACACACAGCAAAACCTTCCTGGCCGTCAATCCTGGCTTGGGCACCGTTTGCGCCGGCGCACCGCGCTTCGACCACGACCGTTTTCGCGTGACGTTGTCGTAAGTGATCCACTTTTCATCACCAGTCACCAACCGCTTCAGAAATGGGTCGCTTTTGTTGCGATTCAGCAGCGATTCGCAGATGGAAATTCGGTCCATGAGGTTTTTTTGCGTTAACTCGTGTGGCACCCATACATCAAGCTTCTTTGTGTATCCAGCCTTATGCAAATGGTTCCACACGGTTTTTGTGCAATGTTTAGCTCTTGGGCAATCGAAACAGTGCTTACATGACGGTCGGACGCGACAATGTCCATGATTTTATCGACATGTTCGACACGTGGCCTTGCAGTGCGTGGTACATCTTTGACGTCAAAATTACCGGAACGGAATCGACGAAACCAAAATTGCGCGTGATTGGCTGTTACAGTATCAGGACCATAAACACTATTCACATTTGCAGCCGCCTGACTTGCGTTTTCGCCTTTATCGAAGAAAAACTGTAAAATATAGCGTATTTTCTCTTTGCTAGTGTCCATTTTGACGCGCGCTCACACAACACTGAGTCAACTCATCACAACTATCTAAACACTGTTTGTAGTACGCAATCTCATCGTTTGAACGCCATCTCGTTGAACCCGATCGGACTTATACAACGCGAGATACAGATCACTGAAGCCATCTATTGGCAAAATAATGGATTACTTTTTACTACACCAGATATTTATAATGCATATGATAGAAACTATTAAACGATCAGCAAAGCTATTAGATTCATCCGGTTAACGGATTAAAAACTTTTAGTCGATCGGCCATTATTATTATTATTATTATTATTATCATTATTGCATTTTTCGCGATTCTTATTTAGGGTAATCACCAAACAACGTTAACCACATAATAATTGCAGTAGCGGAATAAATGAAAATCAGTAAACTTTATCTACAGTTCAGGTCAACTTGAAAAGTCCTGGATTTTCCACGCAATGTATAGTGTACATTGTGAATAGTGAAGTCCCATATACCAGAAGTGTACCTCAAGAGTTCATTAGGAACTGATATACGTCAGTTGTGGTCACGCATATGCAAAGAGACACGCCCTTGTGTGAGCACTGGGAACCAAAGAAGTTCCGTTGTTAGCATTGGTCAATGAATTAGATACCTTGATAGATAAGATTATACTGTAGAAGTTCGTAGCTTTAAAACTATCACGCTAAAGAAAAGGTTGACCCATATTTTTTCATGTTGACTCTTTAGTCTCAAATAAAATTGGTCTTTTTGTTTGAATTATTATTATTATCGCTTTGAAATTGTTTACAGATGGTAAGTCTTGGGCGTAGTTTAAGAGAACGAAATCGTGATGGAATTCCATTGTAAATTACACGAAATTGCGTCAAGTTTTCCAGTATTTTGCTGTTTCATACGTGTATATATTAATAAAATATGTGTACACAGAACATGTTCGACATTTCCGTTCTAAACTACACAGTGTGGCATGAATATAATTCACTAAAACTGGTTTTTCGGGCACTCCTGTTTATCCAGAACGATTTTCGAAAAATAATAAAGTAATTTTTCGTAAGTTTCAAAATATCTATACATCGTGTGTACAAGTGAGAGCGTCTAATCTATCCTCCACAGTGTAAATTGCAATATTGTACTGTATTTGCTTCGTTTCAATATATTCATATAAATTCTGTCTTCTCTAAAATAAACAACTTGGTTGTTGTGTTTCTGTATTTGAAGCCACATTCAACATGAAAGCATCGTAAATCCAGTTTATTCGGAATGGGCCCGATCCCGCCAAGTCCGGATAAACGAGGTTTTAGTGTAATAACAACTCTGTAAGTAACAGCGTTGTAGTTTTTCACCATATACTAAAAAATTGAATAAAAAGGCTCCGGTGTTGTGTTCGTGTTAAAATTTAGTACAAAAGGGAAAATAGTGAAATTGACACGGGAATTTTTAGCTGTGTAGCTTTGTGGTGTGTCGACGGAAAAACTCCAAACAGGATACCTTCTAAGTTAGTTCATTAATCTTTGTGTGTTTAAATTTTGGTATAGTAAATGCAGAAGAGAATTTAATGAAGGCAGAAACAGGAAACTCCTCGATGAAAAACAGGAAGATGATTGTTAATTAAACTGTGATGCTTCGATTGTGATTTGCTAAGCCGACACAGCTTACTCCTTACTTGTCAAGATATTACGTAAGTTTTTACGACGACGCGCTTATTTTGAATACCTGTAGCTCCGAAACTACACGTTTCGAGATTTTTGAAAGACGCTTCAAGAAACACCCTCCGAAGTTTGTTGCATTATTTGACTCACATATTGTGAAATAAGAATGCAAACAAGTGTTAATTGTAGCCTGTTTTTCAGCTACATCAACCCGATTAGAACGGAAATATCTTCAGTTCGAAATAGAAGCTCTGAAAATATTCCATACTTACATTTATGGAAGACTGTTAACGGATTCGTTACCTATAAAATTAATTTTCGGTGACGAAGGGATTCCTAACAGTTGTTCTCCGACATATGCTTTATTTCTACCCTCCTGCAGTATGAAAATTATATACACTGAGATTCATAGAAAGTGTCCGATGGAAGACGACCAAAAAGGTAACAAAATCTGGCAACACCGAACCTGCATAAATGATCAACACAGCATACATGAAATGTTAATTTTATTTCCGTACAGAATAACTTCAGTGTTACCATATTGTACAAGTTTTTGGATATAGAAAATCTCATCGGGCATTTTCCAGAAAATTAAATATATAATAAAAAGACCGAGGTTGTGATTGTCTCTCCCGCCCTCCACAGTAAGAAGAAACAGGTGACTCGGAAATGATTCAGTAATATATGTTGCTTCATTATTCCGTGTACAGACTTCAAGGAGAATTTTGAAATAATTGCAACTGGTAACAATTTGATTAGATCAAGGCTGGTCTAAACAAATCCCAAACCATAGGGACTACTTTTTATCCTTTATACTTGAGGGAAAAGTTTATCGAAAACTACAAGCTGAAAGTTTAGGTATCAGGTATTCCCAAGATACACTCTTTTAGGGAGGTAGAAAACGCTAGTCAAGGGCAGGTAGGCTTTCAAGGCTTGCCTGGAACAAAATTCACGTACCGATCGTGTGGTCAGGAAACTTGTTCGACAGTTCAACGTTTCCGCTTGAATCAATTTCGACCATTTAGAACAAATAGTGGAAGTGAAAAATATAGACAGCTAAGCTCCTTACAAACTGCCGTAGCATCAAAAACAGCAGTGGATGGACATCTGCAATAACATGCTAGTTTGTCACCAAAAGAAGTCCCTAGTTGTTCGTATTGGGGCGTGTAATAAGAAGTGGATCTCGTTCGATTATCACAAACAAAATGAGCTTGTACATTGGTGAAATCCTTAAATACTTTCCAGAACCACAGTTAATACCACAAAAGTAAATTTTTTATTATGAATCTGATGGACAGCAAGACTGGTATTGTTCATTACAAACTTTTTCCTCCTGGTGATACTATTACTGTTGTTACGTGCTGCACAAAAATTCATTAAGTGCACCCTCAATTGTGTAGAAGGGAGCCGTCGTTGTTCAATAGAAAGGGTTTCTTAATAGATAACTAGGGCTCGGAACTCGATAAACTAAAAAAAAATCCCTAAATATGACCTATAAAATGACCTTTCAAATGTAAAAACAGACCCAATTTAAAAAATAAATATCTATAAAATTATTTTCTTATTGTGTGATTATGTGAATAAATGAGTAAGGTAACATGATATTTGCACAATTAGAAGGAACCAGATGTAAATTGAAAAGCACAACGAATATAGGAAGCTAAAACTTGGAAAGAATCTGCCCCACATTAGTCTCTTCTGATTTGAGATCGGTATCATTTTCGAAACCTTACAACTTGCCAATGGTTCCATCATTAAGTTTTGTGCAAATGGTGTAACTTCCATGCGATGCATCACATGATTTTCATTTAGAAGCACCTCTTTTGGTAGTGTTGTTTCTAATGTTGGTTCATTATACTGCCCTGGTGGAATATTATCTTTCTCTCCTTTATAGAAGTAGGTATTATTTTTCGTTACATTTGTTATTAGATACATGCTATAGAATCCAATTAGTCCCACCTTCAAATTATAATTTTGATTATCAGTCTCATTATGACGATTCAGTCGAAGCTTTGGTGTAGTGCCTGATAGATGCAACACGATCATTTTAAGAAATATACCTTTTTTACTTTAACATTTTCATGCATCATTCATTAATAATAAGTTTCAATCTTTCAATAGCTTGTCGAAAATTATATGCATCAGATAAGAATTTTAATAGTTTAATACATAAATTGTCACAAATCACATCAAAATGTTGAATTGGATCACTATTATATTCAATTATTGTATTATTAGGTCTCAGATATTCAATTAAAGACTTGGGAAGCACTCCTCCAAATGAATCAAATATATAGGCTTTATACCAAGAACATATCCAATGCGTGACAGTATTAATTGATTTTTTTTATCTAAGTTAACATCATCACATTCTTGTTTCACTGGTGGTGTAGATAGAAGATTACCTGACATGAATACACCTCTAAAACTTTTTTATACTTAATTCTTTAGCTATATGTTCGATATCATAATTGGTGAGCGCTTTTTTTTTTTTTTTTTTTTTTGCTATTAGCTTCTTCTTTTTCTGATTCTTTTAAAGACCTATATCTCTAGCTAGAATTGATGATTCCATAACTTCATTGTGCCGTTTTCGTTCTTCTAACTCTTGCTTATTTTTCTTTGCATGTATTACTGCCTTAGCTATAGCACCTGCAAGACTACCAACAGCTCGTAAAGCAGCAAGTATCGCAGGAATTAGGAATTATAAATATGAAACCACCTGTTTTTGGTTGATTACGAAGTTTCTTTAAGTGCGCTAGACTTAATGTTAGACTCCTATTTTGCCCCTTATTCAAACATCTTTGTTTCTTTGCAAGTTGTGATTTATTTAAATTTCATTAATGTTTAATGATTTTAATTCATGTGATTGAATATGAAATGCCTTGCCTTCATCATAAACAAAACTATATTATATATGAAAAATCTTCTATACAGAAGAATGCAACTCTCTGTAAAGTGTGTGTTGTGTTTTTCCCCAAAGCAAGTATTATAACCCCCAAGCCATTTTTTGTTTTGTATTCATCGTCATTGCTACAACCCAATGAAGCTAATTTTTCGCTTAACCCAGCATCTTTGCTAACAACTCTATTAAAAGCTTTAAGTCTTGATCAGCCTTATGCCTATCTGTTAGATCTTTAAAATTCTTATATGCGATATCATGCTTTCGACATGCTTCATCTAACCTGTTTATACCTCGATCACCTCTCGCTAATCTCTTATCTAAACGTGTACCAGGACCACGAAATTCATAGCCGGGAAGATGAAATTCTAAGGGCAATTTATTAATACCGTTCACTAAGCCCTTACCGTCAATAGTTTGCCAAAATGTTGATGGAAGAATATGAATGGTCTTTATGGGATACCCTAATCCCGTTTGGGTTTGAAACAATGAAATTATCCATTGTACTCACTTTTTTAATTATAAAAGTTCCTGTTGCCTGCTGCTTCTTCACCTGCTATAACTAATAATCTATCTACTAATTTTCTAACATCATTCATCCAAATAAACTGCTGGGGCATGATTGTATATCGCTTAATTCCCTTGCTTCCTTCCTTTCAAACGCTCACCTTTGGTTTTCTGTTTAAGCCAAATAGGTTTAATTAATATATTATACGTATCACGAGCTTGATTTCACTCTATCCTGTGATGGATCATGATTTTGATATAAAGCATTCGTCATTTTTAAAATCTTCTTATAAGTTTCGTAATCTTCATCAGTGAAACCTGTTGGTTGCTTACGAGTTAATAACTCCTTCTGTTCCTTTAAATTTTTCATAGATTGGAGCCGATGGATCATGTGCGATCTTACTCTCACTATAAATAATTAAATCATCATTATCAAAGAAAACATTATAACTTCCAATCTTCCACTGCACTACTCCATCTATATCAATAGAATATAAGCCAAATACTTCATCTTTATCAGATCTATTAGTACTCAAATATCGACTCGTTAATGGACCTAATTGAATTTCTTTCTCATCATCATCTTTTGTTTGTTTAGTCTCAGGCAGTGCCTTAGGTGATGCAAATAACTATTTTTTAAATGAGGTTTCTGATGGTGTTGGTGGATAATTAATTATATTTTGTTATGCTACATTGTATATAAGTTCTGTAATTAGGTTTCTATTCTCATTGGTAACTCCTTTAATTTCTTTTCCTAAGCTCTCAATGGCCTCGATTAATGGTTTTTCTTGACGTTTTTGTTTAACATAGTAGCTACGGTGTCCCTCTTTCCATTCTTTAAAGCGTTTCGCCAAAAGATTTTGTAAATCTATATTATTTGATTTTCGCTTTGACATTATAGAAAGACTATATTATAATAAATGTTAGACGTAACATACGTTCATCAATTAATCGTTAAAAGTAATAACATAAACGTAACTCGATTATAAAGAAATGATCGATTTTGTTTGCATACATCCCATCGTTCGATTTTCTCGTCATATCGTTTGTTATAAAGCCATAGGGCTCCTTCCATGCTATAGAACATATATCTTTAAATCTATTAAATGCCATATCTTCAACAACAAATTCATTATAAATATGTTTCAAATTCGTGTTATCTTGACGAAATATACATAAACAGTTTGCATTATCTCTAATAAGTTGTTTGGAATGTTACTATATATTTGTGCTAAGTAAAAGCAATCCATTCCTTTATGCCTACCCTGTGTGAAGTAGTTCCGCACCTACTTTTGATCTTTTAATATATAATCATAAAAAATAATAACCGAATTTCGTTTGCGATCGTCTAACTTTGCAGTAGAAGGTTTGAATGTAGCCAATTGATAGTGGAATCTTTCTTGAATATCATTATAAATGTGTTGCAGTTGTTGATACTGGGGTTGTTCTAAGCTTTTAGATAATATGTATAAGTGTCTGCCTCCCAGAAAAGCCAATTCGGAGCTAGAATGAAATTATCAATGACTAGTGTTGTTTTCCCACAGCCAGATGAACCTATTATTAAGCATCGAACATTATTAGGAAGAAGTTTACCGTTCAATTTATCATAATCATTAGGTGCCAAAAGTCGTTTTCTAACACTCGACATTTTAAACTATTTAGTTTATATTATGTTTAACTATATTATAGCTTTGAGATAGATCCAAGAATTATGATCTGAAGATATTCTTTTAGTTCTACGTATAATCTTTTCAATTAGATATACATGAGCATATTTAGTTTTCATTGACACCGCTCATAAAAACGGCCTTTAATAATCTCATTGCGCTCATCTTTTAAGTGATATGAAGGTGGATCAGTCTTAAAAACTGTAGCAATTTGAAATATTTCTATGCACCAATTGCGAGTAAAACCTCTTTCAAACTTATTTTTAATCTTAATAATTTGAACATAGTCTTCTACTGTATATTTCGTCTTGGATGATGGTGTATACTTCTTGTTAGACTGTTGAGATTAATTTCTGTTCGTTTTCTTTCTTCACGGCATCAATTGGTTTCACTTTAACTGTTCTAAGTTTTTTTTTATTACTATATGTTTTCATCAGTGCTTGTAATATATTGTGCCATTTATAATTCCCTTGCAGTGTGAACTGCTTCTACATTAAATTACGCAGTGCTCTATTAAAACGTTCAATAATACTAACCTTCTTATCACTGTATGAAGAGTAATGAGAAATACCTTTTTGTTTCATTAAGGTAATAAACTCTATTATAGAACTCGCTACTGTGATCTATTTGCAAGAATGTTGGTGCTTGTCGAGATGTTTTGAGTATTGAATCAAACGCACGTGTAACTAACTTCCTTCTCTGTTTTATTTTTAACTGGTATAGCCCATGCATACTTGTTAAAAGTGTCAATGTTGGTTAAAAGACAACAAGTTCATTGTTATAATAACAAATGTTTTCCATAGAATTCTATCAAAAACAAGTTCATTGCCACAGTAATAAACATTTATTATTGAATTTTATTCTAAGCAGTATCAACCCATTGCAAACACTTAAAAACATTATGGCGTTTAGGCATTTAATTCGGAATAGATAAAAGGAAGATAGGAGCCAGGGCTTATATTAAATGTGCTATTCCGGTACTCGCCTGATGTAAGATGTTAATTCAATATTTGAAGCCTGTACATTTCCTAATAATTCCCAGTGCAACACAGCTAGCAATGAATGATACTGCATATGCTTATGAGTGCTTTTGAAGCTAAATAATTACTATAATGCTAAATCAGAATATAAGCGGCTCTAGCTTATAATGTGAGGTACCATTACGATATTCGCCTGGTGCAAGGTGTTAGTTCAAGATTTGAAGCCTAATTCTTCTCTAGTGGTTTCCAATTAATTGCAGCATAGCAATGAATGATTTATAGTTGCTTATGAGTGCTTATGAAGATAAATGTTCACTATCATGCTAAAATGAAAGCGGCTCTGGGCTATAATATGAGATAACATTCCGGTATTCGCCTGGTGTAAGTGATATAATAGTGAGTATCTTTTAATAGTTATTAAGTGGTATAATACTATTTTTTAATTTATTAGTAAGCGGTAAACTATCCAATATTAGGGCACTATCCGATATTAGGAACCTTTGGGATTTCACACGTACCGGAAATGAACATTAACATGTAAAATTCTATACCAACTAGTGCGCGTGAAACGCCATATATGACCTACTGACCATCAACATAGACGAACTAACAAGAAATAGTAAAAGACGTTAGAAATTGTAAAACAAAATTACTACTTATGTAAAGAATACTATTTTTCTGTAGCCAAAGTTGCCTCACTTCGCTGTGCTAATGGATCGTAAAATTTGTCGACCACTGCTACTTTGCAAAATAATAAGTGCAGATAGGTGCATTTAGAGTTAAAATGTATAGTTCCGCTCCATTGTAATCATTTCACGTCTCTTCCGCTGTCAAAACGTTATGATTACAGTGGAACAACTTCAATTGAAGGAAATTATGTAAATCAAACGTAAATAAATATAACATTGCAACCACATAGCTTCAAAATAATACGCTACTATCTACCGTACATACGAAACAAAAGTGTACATACGAAATATCTCCCGGTTCTGGCGGTAACGATAACCAGCATAATAAATATTACTATAAATCTTGTTGGTTTGTCTATGTACTTACAGTGATCAAACTATTCTTAGGAAAAACACAATCAACTTTAATACTTTATTTGTCTATATCCTTCACGTGGAAGGACATGTTATTTCTGCGCTTCAACATGCTCCAACGGTGAACAACTTGTTTGTCAGCAAACAAAGCTGACCGCGTCTTGACTACAACATGAAATTTTATATTGTACCACCAGATGGATGTAGCATCGCTAGAATTAACATCCGTTTGCGCCTATGGACCGACATTGATCAGTATGGATATCGGTAACCGACATGGACTGATATTGTTCCATGACGAATGCTCTAATTTTTAACTATATGGCTTATGGAACTCGCAAGTTCATCGCCGCAGTAACAAACTTACGCCATTGGATTCTACCGTGGGCAACATCAAGCCAGTTTTCATTACGAACACCTACTTCTCGAAGGTCTCTTCTAATATTGTCCTCCCAACGAAGTCTCGGTCTTCCCAATGGCCTCCTTCCAGCCAGGATAGAATATAATCTTAGTTTTTTCACAATCCGAGCTACATAACCTGCCCACCTTAGACGTCGCGATTTCATAATTTTTACATCTGGTGAATCGTACAGTCTGTGGAGTTCTTCATTATGCAGTCTCCTCCACTCTCCAGTCATCTCGTCCCGTTTCGGCCCGTATATCTTTCTTAAAACCTTATTTTCAAACACACGTAATTTATGGTCATGTGCTAGGGTCGTACTCCAACTTTCGCAACCGTAAAGTATTACCGGCAGAATAACCGTTCTGTATATTTTTTTTCAGTTTGTACTTTCTTGATAGTAATAGCGAGGTTAGAAGTTTCTGGACTGAATAGAAATATGCGTTGCCCGATGCTAAACGAATTTTTATTTCTTCCGTAACCTCATTTTTGCTTGTTACGTATGCTCCCAAGTATTTCAATTTGTTTACTTTCTCTATGGCCTCATCCCTAATTCTTACGTTTTTATTTCCTTCATTCCCTCTGTATAGGCTTGTTATCATGTATTTTGTTTTCTCTATGTTTACCTGTAGACCTATCTCATCGCACGCTTCTACTAAGACATCGGTGTTGCATTGTAGTGAATCTATATCGTCCCCTGTTAAATCTACATCATTCGCGTATACGAACAGTTGATTTAAACCATTCAATGACAGTCCCTTTTTGTCCCCTTAAATTTTTAAAATCGCATATTCTAACGCAAAGTTAAAAAGTACTGGTGATAAGGCATCACCTTGTTTCAAACCGTTGCGAATCATGAAACTATCTGACATATTATTACCTATCCGTACTCTGCTTATGAGGTCGCATCTTCGCTAGTTGAACATTTTTTTTTTTTTTTCGGAATTCCAAATCGTATCAGGATACTGTATAACTTTTCCCTTTTGATAGAATCATATGCTTTCTAATTTTAATTTCATTATGAAGAAAAGGTTTGTCGAAAATCGATTTAGAAAATAGTTGATACCGAATCGATGTCGATGCCACATCGATTGACCGCTGTCCAGCCCGCAATAACGATGTGAGGCAATATGGGCCCCATGAGTGGTCAACGTGCATATGCTTCTGGGGTATCTTCCGGTTTTGATGATATTTTAGTACTAAAATCTTGTCTAATCTTGGATGGAACAAAATATACCTCTTGGAAATTAGTTGATTTTTTCTCATCATTAAAGTAGTACGGGAAAAGCTGGTCAGAAAAAGAAATTTTTAAACCGAAAGTGTATCAAGCGAGACAATGTAAATGAACGTTTTCGTCCACCATAATAGAGGATGGGGGAAGGAAAATTATTTGACTTCACGATTTCCATTCCTTGCTATGCTTCTCTTTTGCGGCAGTCAGACTGTTCAGTAAATCGGGAGAAACTTCTTATGGTAGAATTCGCTCGTCTTTTTCGCGTCCTGTTCCTCAATCGTTTCCAAATGTTTACAGAATGGAGAAAAGAACAAGTGACACGGAAAGAGCATTTCAGAGAACATCTCTTGTTTAGCTTTCAGTTGCAACCAATTCTTCTTCTACCTCTGCAGTAACCTGACCTGACGCCAGGCATCTCTTAGCTCTATCGTGAGTTCTTCAATCCTAAGCATACTTTTGGTTTGGTTTTAGCATGTAAAGCAATTACAAGGAGGAAAATTCTGAAAATGAGAGTAAATATTTAAAGAAAACGACCAAGAAAATGACCAATAAACCCAAAAAAAGGCGAAAAATGCAAAATAAAAATTACGTTTTTTACTTCAATTTAGGGCGAAATGACTTTGTTTTATTATCGGCATCGTCCCCAAACCTTCAGAAAAAAGATGACATTTCATCAATTTTCTAGCCCTACAGATCACGCGTAAACCCCATGTGGCAGAGATTACGAGACAAGCTGAGTGATCCGTGGTATGAAGTACTCCGTCATACCCTCGATATTCCCCGGACTTAGCATTAGCAGACTATCATATGTTTGTGTGTTTAAATCACTTGGAGAGAGATAGGCTGTTAAAAAACAGAATATTGCGCGAAAGTACCTTCCAGAACTTTATTGTCTCACGGGAGCCATGTTTCTTCAGGAACGTGATTGTCTTTCGCAGAGGTGTGTGGCTGCAGACGGAGAATATTTTGAGTGAAGCATGTGTGTTTTTTCAACTCCAAAACTTAGTAGTAATGTGAAGTACGAAAACAGCCATTTATTTGTGAACAACCTGGTATTTGGTATCCTATCTCGTTGTACAACCCGTACAGCATACTGTTTATCGTGTGTGGATTCCATATAAGGATGGACAAATGGTTACATTTAAGGTGCAAGTGAACCAATCATATTTTTTTTTTAAATGCATACGTAGCTAGTATAAAACAAAGTAAACTTAAAGAATTAATATAAAACGTCTTAAAAATCATTAAAAAGTAAAAATAATGAACACAGTAGCTTAGAAAACTTACAGAATATTTCACAATCTTCTTAGAGCCTGCTAAAGATTAATACAGATTCTTTACGTGTTTTACGTTAATTACACAACCGTGGTTACGCGATATTCCTGATTATCCTGAATTCTTCTGCCTATTAAGGAAAGAAAAGCAATAGTTTTTACTGTTTTTTCTTCCATGAGGTCAGGGAGTCCGCAAGAAGTTACAGTTTAGGGGCGGTGTAAGTAGAGATCGTCAGGGTTTCTATAGTTCTCTAAGCCCAATAATTTTTAAGGTTTCAATGAAGTGTTATTTGTTAATAATTCAAACTTCGTAGCACAAGACTAAGTAACGATCAAATCGAGTTCAAATCGAAACATTAATTGAAGATTATGTTTAAGAATTTTAAATTTTGGGTTCAAGATATTTTTAAGACTAGTAATGAGAGACTAATCACAAGGAACAATGTCAGATACACTTACATCAACAAAAGTTTTGACGTACAAGGTGAATACGAAAATTTAATCTTCCATTTTAACTAAATTTAGGCTAATATTTTTATACTATGTTATTATATTAGAGCTTGGGAGCAAATTGTTAAAGAAACCATTTAAGTCAACTTTTATTGTTTAAATGGAAAATGAATTCCTGGAAACTGTTTCGAATTCAAATTCTTTTTGTGTAATTGTGGCGATGTAGAAAACGTGACAAGAAACTATAATCTGTATGTATATTTTTAAATTGTGCAATGTGAAAATAAAAATTTGACACTCATGTAATGATTCAAAAATAAGTGACCGAATGTGTAAAATGTTAAATAATAAAAGAATAGTAATAGTCAAAACGCACACCGTTTTGTTATATTTAGGCAATTTGCCATCTTTCTCCACAGTACGAAAACGAAATAACACAATCAAATGGGCGTTTCCTTATGTTGTTTCACGCATATGTGTAAAGGGATTATTAGGCTTAGGGCTATTTCTAACATTCAACAAATACAATTTCTTTTGATCAGTCGTAGTTTTATTTTTCAGTTGTTGTGCTGCACGTTCCTTAATATAAATAATATTTTCCACCCTCATAGTTTGTTGCTCTTTCTTCAATGTTAGCACTTACAAATCTACTTTCACGTGTTTCTATTGGCAAAAAAGGATTTTATACTGGATTTTATAAAAGCGGTTTCGAGGAAACGCTTCAGTGTTTTATTCCCAAGATTTGTGTGTTATTTTCAAATGTCACGTGTCAGCACCAAGGAAACATTTGCTAGAAGATGTTATTCTTTCTCAAGGATTGAGCCGAATGCAGAGAAAGATCAATCTACTCACCTAGCAACAACGGAATGCAAAGCCTCGTTGCCTAGGATTACTTGAGGAGAAAGACCAGCTAATGCCCAACAATAGATGTAAAATTAGTTTGTTTCCTTCTTTTCATTTCCACTGAGAAATAGCAGTGTATTCATCTGAAAGTAAATTGCTTGTGTTCTAAATTGCTTTCTAGCTGAATCTTTTGTCTAATGCACTTTGACTTGGAGTTGTAATCAGAGTGTAATAATAATAATTCTGTTTTGTATACGTAGAAGGAAAGTTGTCATACACCAGATACCGTACCGTATTTTCTAAACTAGCTTTCAGATATAAGAAAAATGGTTATAGTTTTCTAAAAGTTTCTGTACCTTAAATGATTCTAGTCCTTGCACTATACCGATCCGCCGTAGCTCAGTGGAAAAGCGTTGACGTAGCATTCGGGAGGTCGTGCGTTCGATCCCAGCGGCCGACCATCCTGACAGAGGGTTTCCAGGTATTTTCCTCATTTACACTAGGCAAATACCGGGATGGAACCTTCAACATAGGGCCTTGCCGACACCTTCCCGACTCCTCCCCTTTCCCGACCTGAACCTTAGATACCTAAAGCCAATAAATAAAATGCAAAATTCATTGCAAAATTTTGAATTTCCTGAGCTAGGTTTTTCTGAATTGGTCTCCTTATAAATCAGTTGGAATGCGACTAGCCAATTAAAAACAAAAACTAGCACTGTTACGTACAAATAAATGTTCTTTCTTAACAATCCGGGATCTAGACATGGTATATATGTTCTGGAAGTACACAACCAGAATAGTAGAGGAGAAGGTCCAAATACGGGCTTCCACTTTTATTTTTCGAATATTTCTAAAGTGTTCGAAGGAATGTACTAAACAAATACAAATATGACTGAGATATGTTTACTTTATAATGTAGTTGCAAATTTAGATTAGAAACCCATGACTATGATATAAAACACATATTTTACAGAGATTTCATAATCTTGACTTTTGAAACACTGGTATAAATATGGGCTACCCTTTGAAGTTACCTTAAATAATTAAGAAGAAATTTTGACAGTTCAAAATAACGTTCAAGAGTGATACACTGATGTTAAATGTATATCTACAAAAGTCAGAGATAGCCCTCCTTTTCTGCACAAGCGCATTCTTTATGTGCTCATCTCGAACACATCATACACATAACCGATAGTTCAGAGAATATCCTGTTGCAGAATATACAATTCGTATCTTCATCATCACAAGGATCTAGATCAGAAAACATCATCCTGGATTCTTCTGAAACAGATTGTTGTCTTGTTCAGTTTTAAAGTTCCTTGTTTTCTTTTCCGTTCAGGTATATTCCATTTTCCAAGGAAGACATAATTGTTTCTTATTATGGGTTATCCGTTATAACAGTAGCACTTCGTCGTTTTCTAAGTCGATTGCTGACTTTTCTTGATGACAGGAACTGCTGAAATATGAAAATGACTTACTTGGTTTGAAATTCCAAGTACTGTGTTTTAAGAGAAGGAAACTCTTAAGATGAAGATGTAGGGAGGCAAGATGTATCTAGACCATTCATAGGGATTGCTTCGTGACGCAACATAAGTCAATACGCAATATTATTTATTCTTTATTTTATACTGACTACTAGTGCTGTCTCTGAGGAATACAACTTACCTTATAAAACATTTCATACTTGCTTTTATTGTGTTGAAAAAACTGAAATAGAAATGCCTGATAAAACATTCCCACTGTTGAAAACAGACAGAACATACAAATAAATCAACCACATCGAATTCTTTGTCGCTAACTGAATTCCGCCACCACCTTCGTTCACACTTTCGTCACCAGTACTACACAGGCATATACAAGTCTAAAACGTCTACTAGCCCGTATTTGGACAATAGCTCATATTTGGACCTTCTCATCTATAAATGTGAAATCCTAGTGGCAGACGGCAAAGGGTATAGAAGTTATGATGGTTTAAATGTAACATTGTAGTCTATGGAAAACATATATTTGCCACATAGAAGCAATTTCTATTGATTGAAACCTTTTCAAACAAGCATACGTAATTTATCACACACCCAGAAACATATCGTCTATATATATTAAAAAAAAAAACAGGCTACAAAAAGCAGTTTTATTTCCACTTGAAACAGGATATTTTATGGGAAATCAGTTCACACGTTAAACATTGACAGTGTTTTGGATTAACAGTCAATGTGTAGATCCGAAAGGATAGCGTTAGTCGTACAAACATTCTGCTTGCAGTGTGCATGCACACATGCACACTTAACAAAAGTTAATTTGTCACACTTGAAGCACTTGTTGTCAACAGTGGAGTCAAAGCAGAAGTCATGTGGAGAAATCCACATTTCAGGCTCATCATCAAAGTATCCAGCCTTATAAAGAGCAAATCTGATCTACACATTGACTGTTAGTCCAAAAACATTATCAGTGTTTAACGTGTGAACTGATTTCCCATAAAATACCCTGTTTCAGGTTGAAATAAAACCGTTTTATGCAGTGTGCTTTCTAATATATAGGCAGTAATGTGTTTCTGGGTGTGTGATAAATTACGTATGCTAGTTTGAAAAGGCTTCAATCAATAGAAATTGCTTGTATGTTGCAATTTTTTTTTTCATTAACTACACTGTTACTTTAACCCTTATAACGTCTATACCCTTTGTCGTCTGCCGCTAGGATTCCACATTTATACCATTCTGGTTGTGTACTTTCAGAACAATATACCATGTGTAGATCCCTGATTGTTAGGAAAGAACGTTTACTTGTTAGTATCGTGTGTTTACAGCATTGTGCAATTACGTATAAAATAATTTGAGTGTGACGGATTAATTACGCGTAGGGAACACAAAATACGTAAAACGTAACGTTCATATTAAAATAAAATTCGGAAAATCTTTGGGACTTCGTTAGTTTGTACGACAAAGAATAAACAGCCCATTCAGTGTCCTTTCGGTGTCAAGTTCTATAAATGCTTAAAACTTAGAAAAGACGTACCGAATTTATAGTTTAAATTTCTTGTTTCTTTCAGTGCTGAAAATGCTGGCCGTAATGGAAAAGTCGGAAACAAGCAGTGATGCAATTAAGGACTTCCTATCAACAGGTCGAACAGGAAGGCGGAATGCGTTACCTGATATTCTTGGAGAACATGCCACTACAGCCACCGCGGATTTACCCGAACGACTCCAACAGTTGACTTGTGCAGGTAAGATTGCCAAACTACAATCCAAACTGAAACAAGAATGATTGATTGATATTCTAGGAAAATATTATTTTCCTTGAGAGTGTCACAAGATTTTCGTGTCGATTTTGTTGTTCTTCCATTTGCTGTAAGAATAGTTTCAAGTTACAGCCTGGACAAAACTCCAAAGAGCACGTTTGTAAAAGATTTTGTTGTACTCGGTCCATTCTACTTAGTGATGTTTCCTACTTTGACGTTGTTTAAAGTTTCTAATTTTCAACTCTATAATATGGCAACACTGATTCTTTGCTCATGAGATTTTCACATGGATGTGTTGTTTCTTCCACGTATTTGTGCTGTACGTTATTCAAGTTAACTACAGTATTAAAACTTTTGTATTGAGCACCATACATGCATTGACACTATCTCGTGATCTTTCTCCTCGTATATTTTTCACAGTGGAGGTCGCGGTGGCTCAATATTAGAGCGCTCATTTTTGGTGCTTGGGGTCGTCGGTTCTATCCCTGCTCCTGCGAAGTGGGCCGTGTGGTGAATAAACTCCGTGTGCGTGGATTTTCTCGGGGTCCTCCTATTTCCCCCAACTTTCCTCATTCCAGTAATCATCCCATCATCATCCATGCTGCTTGAGCCAAAAGTTGCCTAAAAGCCTTAAAAATTCAATTCAATTCAAACATTTCACAGCTTGCAACACTTGTTTTTTATCGCTATTTGATAGCAGATATCTCAAAATACTCATTTGAGAAACAAATCTAACTTTATATCAGGCTGGCAACACTGTTATCCCAATGAACCACGTTGTAGCTTATTAAGTTCACTCTATTGATACATATTGACATCCTCCAACTACTACGATTTTAACAATTTTGTTTACTTAGAAAATTTCATGTCTACGATTATAATAATTTTCTCAGGCTCGAAACCCTAACACTTGAAAGCAACTCATTTACCATCACATGCTGACGAAGACGTGATGAGGTTTGAGGTCTAATATGTTTCATTTATGGACAAAAGTTTGAAAGTGTATAGCGTATATATTCGACGACACAACAATAAAATCTAGTGCTTCTAAGAAATGAATTAAATCAATTTGTAATGTACATATTATTATTTACCTTTTTGTACGTTTTCACTTACTATATCATTCTTTTTTTATTATTATTCTAACATTTTTATTATTGATAATGATTGAATTTGCTTAGTTTCTCCACAGTCGGAACGTATTCTGCTACGTTCTTCCTTTTCCGTTTTAACACCCGTTCAAGCAATCCATATTACCAGTCCTCTAATTCTGTCATCTGCACCTTTACTGTGATATGACCCAAGCAAATTCCACTCAATTGAAACTCCAAATAGCTTCTACAAATATGTCATATTGAATAAAATGAACTGTATGAAGTGGCAACTTTTGCATCTGAAAATATTTTTGAATTCGCGGAGGATATCATTCGTGGCACATAATCAAATGGGAATTTCGGCGCCTTATTTTTCGTGTTCTGGGGTTAAATCTCCGGTCCTGGTCATCCCTAAATGAAATGCTGTTAAAATGGAAGGAAATATTTAATTAATATCTCTATTTTGCTCTCAGGGTTATCAGGTCTAAATCGGGCCACCGGGTCAGACCGGGTCCTTAGTCTAGATCCGGTACCGAACTTGACCCGATTGATCCGGTGAACATAAGTAGATAATTTTAAAATAAATGTAATGTTGGCTGCATGGTTACTGATCAACTTTTTTCGACTGGCTGCTGAGCGAAAGCATGGATGCTACGCACATGCTAGTACCAAATCCTTTCCTGTTTTATGATCAACATGCACAGATTTTTACTTTGAAATTAGTTCTTCGTACTATTTCCATTTCAATCACATGATCAGTATCTTGTTACATTTTCAATATGGCCACCGTGCGAAAGAACGTACCAAATCCTTGCCTACCGTATGATCAACATACACAGCATTTACACTTCGAAATGCCAGTCAGATATATTGAGGTTTTTGTAAGATTTTCAATGACCACTAAGTTATTTAAGAATGTATTTAAAAGAAATCAATTTTTGCTTGAAGAACTTATTTATTCATTTTTTAATCGCAATGTTTTAGAAAGTTATAATGATTACCTGTCTCATTTTGACAAGTAGTTGTAATTATTTGCCCCGGCGTCGGGAAGTGGCGCCCCCATCGCCCAGTCAGTTTTACTGGCTGCAATCAGCCCTGGCAGCTGCTAACATCGTTGCTGCCTATGGGAAGTCCAATAGCAGGGCCACAGTGCTTCTCTATTGCGAATTTTTACTTCCCACTAGCGTAGGGGATTGGCGACCTCATCGCAGGCCTACGGGCCGCAACGTGATGCATCATCACATAGCCCGAGCAGCAGACCATCGCTGCTCGTATACGGCGTAGGGAATTGGCGACCCCATCGTCCAGCTGGCTTTTGCTGGCTGCAATCAGCCCTCGCAGCTAAACATCTACGCTGCCTGAAAGGAGGACCAGCCGAGAGGATTTCATTTACATTCACCCCATTTTTCATCCATTGATGACTCATTATTTCATCTCCTCTTGTGCTGTGAATTGCGCCTCCGCGCAATGACCAAGGATGTGACAGGATGTATTTGCATTGACGATGGCCCCTGGGCCCAGGGGAAAGGGGGCGGAACCATTGGATAGCGCCTAGTTCTTAACAGCAGATTCTTGGA